>JABASD010005036.1:0-13542 GCA_019776165.1 Pogonognathellus flavescens | reverse complement strand
CGGAACAATCGGTGTCGCCAGACGACCAAAACCTGTCATAGACAGATTAAGCGTGTCGCCCGGCAACACCTCATCAACAAAAACCGGCACCAGATAGCCGGAATTAAACGTCGTCTTCAACCCATGACTACGGTCAAACGACGACCGCGGAATGTCAGCCGCAGGAACCTTAGAAAAGTCATGCGACATTACCGACTTACCAGTGCCAGCCATAGCTTACTGCCCCTTAAACTCAGCCATACGGAAAATCATCGTCGGCTGAAAACATGAGAGGACACCATTGTCCGTCTCAAACTCACCAATCAGATACACATCAAATGAATCCGCATACCGAACAAACTGATGCTGCTCCATCTCCGGCTTGTGAGCCTCGAACACAAACAGATCAATCAACGACCGCCTCATCATAACCTCATTCTGCGCCATCATCGGCGAACTAAACGCGCTAATCGCGCGATCGAAAACCGAATACACCGCGTTCTTCAAAACTTATTCCTCTTCTCATTCTTCGAATTGAGAACGGACACCTCCCAACGATCTCGCAAACGCCGAGACGTGTTGTCAGGATGCTCCCGCATCTCCCTAGCATACGCGACACGCGCAGCTTTCACACCCTCAGCACGCTTCGGATCAAGACGCTCATAGAGCTTAGAATAATACCGAGGGACGGGATACACCTTACCCTCGAAAACAATCTCATCACAAGGAAAAACGTCGCGATGAAAACGCTCGAACCAATAAGCGCCGATACCCGGCTTAAGCGACTGCTTTGAAAACGGGGGAACCCGATCAAAGACCTCGCCAGTGGCCTCATCAAGCCACTGATAGGCCGCACCAGAGGTCGGCCCAGTAATCTTCTTCAAAGAATAGCGGGCAACGTAACCCGCAGAATGTCGCGTCACCGCGCCAAGAGAACAAAAACCAAGGCCCCAGAGATCAGACAACTCTTGGGACTTATACAACTCGACCTTACCCTCCTTACGGAGATACACCAGATCCTCGAACACCAGATTAAACAATATAGCGTGATAATGAGGACGACTATAGGTGTCGCCATACTCACCGCACATAAAAAACCGCACATCGGAATACCGATTGCGAACACGATGCATAAACAACTGAAAGTCTTCATAATGAAGGCCATGATCCGACGGCAAATGCGCATCGTCATACGTCAAAGTGACGAAAACCCCGCCAGCGGGGGAAGTCTGCAATTCATGCATACAGCGCAGCGACCAATCGCGCGCATAAGCTAACCGACAATCAACACACTTGCCACAAGGCAACACGATCGTAGACGAAGAAAGGGCCTTACGAGCATCCTTCGTAAGGCCCCTCACACCATTAAACTTGTCAGGATCACGCTTGTAATACGCCTCCGGACAAGAACACGCCATCAGAAGCGAATGCCGCCGCGCATCACACCCTGAACGAAATTCTTACCGTTCGTATGGGTGGCATGCTTCGTGAAATTCTTCTTCGACTTCTTGTCGGGAATGCCATGACGGCCCGACATATTACCGTTCTGAAGATGGGGCATCTCATCACTCCAAAAAACATAGGGAAGAGGGTCTACAGACCGACTACCTCCCTATAACCCACCTAGCACCATTACATCAAGTAGATGATGGTGCACGGCCGTCAAGACAGCTTGGGAGAGGAGCCCTTCGGGCTCGCTACGGGAGCCTGCGGCTCCCTGGGTGGGGAAGTCTCCCCACGCCCCTCAGGATCGACGAGACGAACCGCCATAGGCTCAGCCGCGGGCTTAGCCGGCAAGACGATGCCGAGGCGTTCCGCCTCGTCACGATTCTTCGGGTCCTCGAGGAACCGAAGCAAACCAGCCGGGTCGTTGCCGAATCGGTCACGGACCTCAGCAGGCAATAACGCAAAGTCAGCCTCAGACTGCCGGACAACATTCAACGCAGTCTGAAAATCGACAACACTCGCAAAATCGCCCCACTGGGGCGAACGGGGATTCACACGAGGCTCAACACCAGTTGCCTGATACCGAGCCATCATAACATTAATATCGCAGTCCTCCGCATCGGCCTGCTTAGTGAGACTAGGCGTCTCAACCCACTCGCCATGCTCGCCAACATACCCGGAACAATCCAAACCGGGATCAAAATCAGCCGTATCAAAATCATACGGCCCACGAACACCCTCAAGCGCATACGCAGGCTTGACATTAGACATAGGAACCTCCAAACGAGACACGCGGCAACCCGCCGCAAAGGGATCATCAAAGATGGACATCGAAACAAGAAGGCTCTTGAACAACGGCCTAGACCGAGAAGAGAGCATCATCAGACGAAACATGACTAGCTCCAAAAACCCTCGCCTACACGAGGTATACCAAGTCGATCTCGGGCTGATCGCAAAAGCGCGCACATGGGTTAAAGACCAGCCCGACGACTCACATACCGAGAGCGGAAAAGGTACCATTAACAAGGGCACCTAAATTCTTAGCAGAAGAGGTCACATCCATAAGATCGTGACCAGCAATAGCGGCAGGCCTAAGGGCCTGCCCGACAGGCGACTGAACATAATCACTCTCAGGACGCTTGATATTATTATCAAGCACCTTTCCCTGCTGCGTCGCAGCACCATTACGAGCATCCCACATCGCCTTAAGCCCAGCCCACGGCGTCTGCGCAATAGTCACCGCCGTGTTCGCCTGCGACTGCGCAGCATTCGCCAACGTTGACTTAATCTGCGCTTGCTTCAACTGAGTATCCGCAACAGTGTTAGCCACAACAGGGGCGGTCGTAGCAACGGTCTTCGCACCGTTAGCCGCACCCTGAAACCCCGACATAGCGGCAGCACCAACATTCTGATTGTTGACATTAGCCGCACCACTGGCCGTGGAAGCCCCACCTTGGCTATACGCCAAGATAGGATTAAGGCCAGCAGCCTTCATATCCGCCATACCACGCTGATACGAAGTATCAGACATACGCTCTTGAAACGCCTGCTGCGAAGCGGCAGCAGACGAATTCATAAGGTTGCTGAAAATCGAACCAGCACCCGAGACAAGACCGCCAATAAGCGAAACCGGGTCCATAACAACCTCCTAAAAATGGTCAATCTGACCGGGAACAGAATAAGTCGGCATCGGACGCGCACACTTATAATTAAAGTACGCATCAAAGAGCAACTCCGGTTGAGTAGGAACAGCGATCACACGCGCGACAGGCGGTGTATCCTGAATAAACGCCGCATTAAGCAGCGGCAACGTCGTAAACTTCTGCGCCAGATGCCACACATCAAGTGGCAACGCGGAATTAGAACGGAACTGACCCGTAATATTAGACGGCTTATAACGATACTCCGCATACCGCTCCTGATAACCGAACGTCAACAGATCGTTCGCGGAACCGTCAGCATAAATCTCCTGATTAAGAACGCTCTGTTCACCCAGGTGAGACAGAGCGGGCCAGTAGAAATCAAGTCGCGTCCGACGCGACCACATCCTGTTCATACCCTGTTGATAATTCAGATCCGCACGAACAGACACCATACCAACAATCACACCATGCTCAGTGAACGAAGTATGGAAACCATGACCATGCATGGACAAATGACCGATTGCCGCAAGATTGCCTTGCGGAGTCGAGCCAGAAGCAGTCGGCGCCGTCTGGGCGATCGGATTGACATTAATCGACGACGTTCCACCACCAAGATACTCAGGACGCTGCAGACGGGCGTCAGGAGAAGTGACACCAAAATGACTCCGGATAATCTCAGTATACCGCGTACCACCTCGCGCATCACGCTCGTACATCCTTTGAACCTGAAACGCCTGCCGCAGCGAATTGATCGTCGCAGCAGTCGCCTGCGACAAATCCGCATACAAAAGCGAGTTCGCAGCATTAAACGCCGTCGCTGGGGCAGTACCAACCGCCGACTTCGACGCAGGATAAAGCGCAGCTCCCGCAGCCGCGCCCGCAATAGACACAACACCAGCCGGCGCACCATTAATCGGGATACCCGAACCCACCGCAATCGTATTATTCCCGGCACCCGTATACAAACCAACCACGGGTGCCGACGTGCCAAGCGGCAACGTAACGCCGACACCCTTCTGGGCAAAGGGCAGAGAAGACGTAAAATAATCGTGGCGCTTGCCACGCCTCAACAACACATAGTCCGTATACACGTCCGGACCATCACCAACATTCTTCGCAACTGAATTCTGCAAATTCTGGTCGCGAAACCACTGATTATAAATCAAGTTATACGCACGCAACCAAAGCGCCGAATGCGTCAAACCAGCAACCTTAGTCGGCAGACCCATATAATCAAACAACGTCTGCTCGCCATAGCCGCCAGCAGGCGCAACGATCTGTGGGATCAAAAAAGACACACTGTCGCCCGGATTATCCTGAGCCCCATTGAACTTCTCCCAATTCGACCACAACAGACGATTGGGGACAAAGAAAAAGAAACTATCGATATAGAGATTGTCCATGAACGGAACAATCGGTGTCGCCAGACGACCAAAACCTGTCATAGACAGATTAAGCGTGTCGCCCGGCAACACCTCATCAACAAAAACCGGCACCAGATAGCCGGAATTAAACGTCGTCTTCAACCCATGACTACGGTCAAACGACGACCGCGGAATGTCAGCCGCAGGAACCTTAGAAAAGTCATGCGACATTACCGACTTACCAGTGCCAGCCATAGCTTACTGCCCCTTAAACTCAGCCATACGGAAAATCATCGTCGGCTGAAAACATGAGAGGACACCATTGTCCGTCTCAAACTCACCAATCAGATACACATCAAATGAATCCGCATACCGAACAAACTGATGCTGCTCCATCTCCGGCTTGTGAGCCTCGAACACAAACAGATCAATCAACGACCGCCTCATCATAACCTCATTCTGCGCCATCATCGGCGAACTAAACGCGCTAATCGCGCGATCGAAAACCGAATACACCGCGTTCTTCAAAACTTATTCCTCTTCTCATTCTTCGAATTGAGAACGGACACCTCCCAACGATCTCGCAAACGCCGAGACGTGTTGTCAGGATGCTCCCGCATCTCCCTAGCATACGCGACACGCGCAGCTTTCACACCCTCAGCACGCTTCGGATCAAGACGCTCATAGAGCTTAGAATAATACCGAGGGACGGGATACACCTTACCCTCGAAAACAATCTCATCACAAGGAAAAACGTCGCGATGAAAACGCTCGAACCAATAAGCGCCGATACCCGGCTTAAGCGACTGCTTTGAAAACGGGGGAACCCGATCAAAGACCTCGCCAGTGGCCTCATCAAGCCACTGATAGGCCGCACCAGAGGTCGGCCCAGTAATCTTCTTCAAAGAATAGCGGGCAACGTAACCCGCAGAATGTCGCGTCACCGCGCCAAGAGAACAAAAACCAAGGCCCCAGAGATCAGACAACTCTTGGGACTTATACAACTCGACCTTACCCTCCTTACGGAGATACACCAGATCCTCGAACACCAGATTAAACAATATAGCGTGATAATGAGGACGACTATAGGTGTCGCCATACTCACCGCACATAAAAAACCGCACATCGGAATACCGATTGCGAACACGATGCATAAACAACTGAAAGTCTTCATAATGAAGGCCATGATCCGACGGCAAATGCGCATCGTCATACGTCAAAGTGACGAAAACCCCGCCAGCGGGGGAAGTCTGCAATTCATGCATACAGCGCAGCGACCAATCGCGCGCATAAGCTAACCGACAATCAACACACTTGCCACAAGGCAACACGATCGTAGACGAAGAAAGGGCCTTACGAGCATCCTTCGTAAGGCCCCTCACACCATTAAACTTGTCAGGATCACGCTTGTAATACGCCTCCGGACAAGAACACGCCATCAGAAGCGAATGCCGCCGCGCATCACACCCTGAACGAAATTCTTACCGTTCGTATGGGTGGCATGCTTCGTGAAATTCTTCTTCGACTTCTTGTCGGGAATGCCATGACGGCCCGACATATTACCGTTCTGAAGATGGGGCATCTCATCACTCCAAAAAACATAGGGAAGAGGGTCTACAGACCGACTACCTCCCTATAACCCACCTAGCACCATTACATCAAGTAGATGATGGTGCACGGCCGTCAAGACAGCTTGGGAGAGGAGCCCTTCGGGCTCGCTACGGGAGCCTGCGGCTCCCTGGGTGGGGAAGTCTCCCCACGCCCCTCAGGATCGACGAGACGAACCGCCATAGGCTCAGCCGCGGGCTTAGCCGGCAAGACGATGCCGAGGCGTTCCGCCTCGTCACGATTCTTCGGGTCCTCGAGGAACCGAAGCAAACCAGCCGGGTCGTTGCCGAATCGGTCACGGACCTCAGCAGGCAATAACGCAAAGTCAGCCTCAGACTGCCGGACAACATTCAACGCAGTCTGAAAATCGACAACACTCGCAAAATCGCCCCACTGGGGCGAACGGGGATTCACACGAGGCTCAACACCAGTTGCCTGATACCGAGCCATCATAACATTAATATCGCAGTCCTCCGCATCGGCCTGCTTAGTGAGACTAGGCGTCTCAACCCACTCGCCATGCTCGCCAACATACCCGGAACAATCCAAACCGGGATCAAAATCAGCCGTATCAAAATCATACGGCCCACGAACACCCTCAAGCGCATACGCAGGCTTGACATTAGACATAGGAACCTCCAAACGAGACACGCGGCAACCCGCCGCAAAGGGATCATCAAAGATGGACATCGAAACAAGAAGGCTCTTGAACAACGGCCTAGACCGAGAAGAGAGCATCATCAGACGAAACATGACTAGCTCCAAAAACCCTCGCCTACACGAGGTATACCAAGTCGATCTCGGGCTGATCGCAAAAGCGCGCACATGGGTTAAAGACCAGCCCGACGACTCACATACCGAGAGCGGAAAAGGTACCATTAACAAGGGCACCTAAATTCTTAGCAGAAGAGGTCACATCCATAAGATCGTGACCAGCAATAGCGGCAGGCCTAAGGGCCTGCCCGACAGGCGACTGAACATAATCACTCTCAGGACGCTTGATATTATTATCAAGCACCTTTCCCTGCTGCGTCGCAGCACCATTACGAGCATCCCACATCGCCTTAAGCCCAGCCCACGGCGTCTGCGCAATAGTCACCGCCGTGTTCGCCTGCGACTGCGCAGCATTCGCCAACGTTGACTTAATCTGCGCTTGCTTCAACTGAGTATCCGCAACAGTGTTAGCCACAACAGGGGCGGTCGTAGCAACGGTCTTCGCACCGTTAGCCGCACCCTGAAACCCCGACATAGCGGCAGCACCAACATTCTGATTGTTGACATTAGCCGCACCACTGGCCGTGGAAGCCCCACCTTGGCTATACGCCAAGATAGGATTAAGGCCAGCAGCCTTCATATCCGCCATACCACGCTGATACGAAGTATCAGACATACGCTCTTGAAACGCCTGCTGCGAAGCGGCAGCAGACGAATTCATAAGGTTGCTGAAAATCGAACCAGCACCCGAGACAAGACCGCCAATAAGCGAAACCGGGTCCATAACAACCTCCTAAAAATGGTCAATCTGACCGGGAACAGAATAAGTCGGCATCGGACGCGCACACTTATAATTAAAGTACGCATCAAAGAGCAACTCCGGTTGAGTAGGAACAGCGATCACACGCGCGACAGGCGGTGTATCCTGAATAAACGCCGCATTAAGCAGCGGCAACGTCGTAAACTTCTGCGCCAGATGCCACACATCAAGTGGCAACGCGGAATTAGAACGGAACTGACCCGTAATATTAGACGGCTTATAACGATACTCCGCATACCGCTCCTGATAACCGAACGTCAACAGATCGTTCGCGGAACCGTCAGCATAAATCTCCTGATTAAGAACGCTCTGTTCACCCAGGTGAGACAGAGCGGGCCAGTAGAAATCAAGTCGCGTCCGACGCGACCACATCCTGTTCATACCCTGTTGATAATTCAGATCCGCACGAACAGACACCATACCAACAATCACACCATGCTCAGTGAACGAAGTATGGAAACCATGACCATGCATGGACAAATGACCGATTGCCGCAAGATTGCCTTGCGGAGTCGAGCCAGAAGCAGTCGGCGCCGTCTGGGCGATCGGATTGACATTAATCGACGACGTTCCACCACCAAGATACTCAGGACGCTGCAGACGGGCGTCAGGAGAAGTGACACCAAAATGACTCCGGATAATCTCAGTATACCGCGTACCACCTCGCGCATCACGCTCGTACATCCTTTGAACCTGAAACGCCTGCCGCAGCGAATTGATCGTCGCAGCAGTCGCCTGCGACAAATCCGCATACAAAAGCGAGTTCGCAGCATTAAACGCCGTCGCTGGGGCAGTACCAACCGCCGACTTCGACGCAGGATAAAGCGCAGCTCCCGCAGCCGCGCCCGCAATAGACACAACACCAGCCGGCGCACCATTAATCGGGATACCCGAACCCACCGCAATCGTATTATTCCCGGCACCCGTATACAAACCAACCACGGGTGCCGACGTGCCAAGCGGCAACGTAACGCCGACACCCTTCTGGGCAAAGGGCAGAGAAGACGTAAAATAATCGTGGCGCTTGCCACGCCTCAACAACACATAGTCCGTATACACGTCCGGACCATCACCAACATTCTTCGCAACTGAATTCTGCAAATTCTGGTCGCGAAACCACTGATTATAAATCAAGTTATACGCACGCAACCAAAGCGCCGAATGCGTCAAACCAGCAACCTTAGTCGGCAGACCCATATAATCAAACAACGTCTGCTCGCCATAGCCGCCAGCAGGCGCAACGATCTGTGGGATCAAAAAAGACACACTGTCGCCCGGATTATCCTGAGCCCCATTGAACTTCTCCCAATTCGACCACAACAGACGATTGGGGACAAAGAAAAAGAAACTATCGATATAGAGATTGTCCATGAACGGAACAATCGGTGTCGCCAGACGACCAAAACCTGTCATAGACAGATTAAGCGTGTCGCCCGGCAACACCTCATCAACAAAAACCGGCACCAGATAGCCGGAATTAAACGTCGTCTTCAACCCATGACTACGGTCAAACGACGACCGCGGAATGTCAGCCGCAGGAACCTTAGAAAAGTCATGCGACATTACCGACTTACCAGTGCCAGCCATAGCTTACTGCCCCTTAAACTCAGCCATACGGAAAATCATCGTCGGCTGAAAACATGAGAGGACACCATTGTCCGTCTCAAACTCACCAATCAGATACACATCAAATGAATCCGCATACCGAACAAACTGATGCTGCTCCATCTCCGGCTTGTGAGCCTCGAACACAAACAGATCAATCAACGACCGCCTCATCATAACCTCATTCTGCGCCATCATCGGCGAACTAAACGCGCTAATCGCGCGATCGAAAACCGAATACACCGCGTTCTTCAAAACTTATTCCTCTTCTCATTCTTCGAATTGAGAACGGACACCTCCCAACGATCTCGCAAACGCCGAGACGTGTTGTCAGGATGCTCCCGCATCTCCCTAGCATACGCGACACGCGCAGCTTTCACACCCTCAGCACGCTTCGGATCAAGACGCTCATAGAGCTTAGAATAATACCGAGGGACGGGATACACCTTACCCTCGAAAACAATCTCATCACAAGGAAAAACGTCGCGATGAAAACGCTCGAACCAATAAGCGCCGATACCCGGCTTAAGCGACTGCTTTGAAAACGGGGGAACCCGATCAAAGACCTCGCCAGTGGCCTCATCAAGCCACTGATAGGCCGCACCAGAGGTCGGCCCAGTAATCTTCTTCAAAGAATAGCGGGCAACGTAACCCGCAGAATGTCGCGTCACCGCGCCAAGAGAACAAAAACCAAGGCCCCAGAGATCAGACAACTCTTGGGACTTATACAACTCGACCTTACCCTCCTTACGGAGATACACCAGATCCTCGAACACCAGATTAAACAATATAGCGTGATAATGAGGACGACTATAGGTGTCGCCATACTCACCGCACATAAAAAACCGCACATCGGAATACCGATTGCGAACACGATGCATAAACAACTGAAAGTCTTCATAATGAAGGCCATGATCCGACGGCAAATGCGCATCGTCATACGTCAAAGTGACGAAAACCCCGCCAGCGGGGGAAGTCTGCAATTCATGCATACAGCGCAGCGACCAATCGCGCGCATAAGCTAACCGACAATCAACACACTTGCCACAAGGCAACACGATCGTAGACGAAGAAAGGGCCTTACGAGCATCCTTCGTAAGGCCCCTCACACCATTAAACTTGTCAGGATCACGCTTGTAATACGCCTCCGGACAAGAACACGCCATCAGAAGCGAATGCCGCCGCGCATCACACCCTGAACGAAATTCTTACCGTTCGTATGGGTGGCATGCTTCGTGAAATTCTTCTTCGACTTCTTGTCGGGAATGCCATGACGGCCCGACATATTACCGTTCTGAAGATGGGGCATCTCATCACTCCAAAAAACATAGGGAAGAGGGTCTACAGACCGACTACCTCCCTATAACCCACCTAGCACCATTACATCAAGTAGATGATGGTGCACGGCCGTCAAGACAGCTTGGGAGAGGAGCCCTTCGGGCTCGCTACGGGAGCCTGCGGCTCCCTGGGTGGGGAAGTCTCCCCACGCCCCTCAGGATCGACGAGACGAACCGCCATAGGCTCAGCCGCGGGCTTAGCCGGCAAGACGATGCCGAGGCGTTCCGCCTCGTCACGATTCTTCGGGTCCTCGAGGAACCGAAGCAAACCAGCCGGGTCGTTGCCGAATCGGTCACGGACCTCAGCAGGCAATAACGCAAAGTCAGCCTCAGACTGCCGGACAACATTCAACGCAGTCTGAAAATCGACAACACTCGCAAAATCGCCCCACTGGGGCGAACGGGGATTCACACGAGGCTCAACACCAGTTGCCTGATACCGAGCCATCATAACATTAATATCGCAGTCCTCCGCATCGGCCTGCTTAGTGAGACTAGGCGTCTCAACCCACTCGCCATGCTCGCCAACATACCCGGAACAATCCAAACCGGGATCAAAATCAGCCGTATCAAAATCATACGGCCCACGAACACCCTCAAGCGCATACGCAGGCTTGACATTAGACATAGGAACCTCCAAACGAGACACGCGGCAACCCGCCGCAAAGGGATCATCAAAGATGGACATCGAAACAAGAAGGCTCTTGAACAACGGCCTAGACCGAGAAGAGAGCATCATCAGACGAAACATGACTAGCTCCAAAAACCCTCGCCTACACGAGGTATACCAAGTCGATCTCGGGCTGATCGCAAAAGCGCGCACATGGGTTAAAGACCAGCCCGACGACTCACATACCGAGAGCGGAAAAGGTACCATTAACAAGGGCACCTAAATTCTTAGCAGAAGAGGTCACATCCATAAGATCGTGACCAGCAATAGCGGCAGGCCTAAGGGCCTGCCCGACAGGCGACTGAACATAATCACTCTCAGGACGCTTGATATTATTATCAAGCACCTTTCCCTGCTGCGTCGCAGCACCATTACGAGCATCCCACATCGCCTTAAGCCCAGCCCACGGCGTCTGCGCAATAGTCACCGCCGTGTTCGCCTGCGACTGCGCAGCATTCGCCAACGTTGACTTAATCTGCGCTTGCTTCAACTGAGTATCCGCAACAGTGTTAGCCACAACAGGGGCGGTCGTAGCAACGGTCTTCGCACCGTTAGCCGCACCCTGAAACCCCGACATAGCGGCAGCACCAACATTCTGATTGTTGACATTAGCCGCACCACTGGCCGTGGAAGCCCCACCTTGGCTATACGCCAAGATAGGATTAAGGCCAGCAGCCTTCATATCCGCCATACCACGCTGATACGAAGTATCAGACATACGCTCTTGAAACGCCTGCTGCGAAGCGGCAGCAGACGAATTCATAAGGTTGCTGAAAATCGAACCAGCACCCGAGACAAGACCGCCAATAAGCGAAACCGGGTCCATAACAACCTCCTAAAAATGGTCAATCTGACCGGGAACAGAATAAGTCGGCATCGGACGCGCACACTTATAATTAAAGTACGCATCAAAGAGCAACTCCGGTTGAGTAGGAACAGCGATCACACGCGCGACAGGCGGTGTATCCTGAATAAACGCCGCATTAAGCAGCGGCAACGTCGTAAACTTCTGCGCCAGATGCCACACATCAAGTGGCAACGCGGAATTAGAACGGAACTGACCCGTAATATTAGACGGCTTATAACGATACTCCGCATACCGCTCCTGATAACCGAACGTCAACAGATCGTTCGCGGAACCGTCAGCATAAATCTCCTGATTAAGAACGCTCTGTTCACCCAGGTGAGACAGAGCGGGCCAGTAGAAATCAAGTCGCGTCCGACGCGACCACATCCTGTTCATACCCTGTTGATAATTCAGATCCGCACGAACAGACACCATACCAACAATCACACCATGCTCAGTGAACGAAGTATGGAAACCATGACCATGCATGGACAAATGACCGATTGCCGCAAGATTGCCTTGCGGAGTCGAGCCAGAAGCAGTCGGCGCCGTCTGGGCGATCGGATTGACATTAATCGACGACGTTCCACCACCAAGATACTCAGGACGCTGCAGACGGGCGTCAGGAGAAGTGACACCAAAATGACTCCGGATAATCTCAGTATACCGCGTACCACCTCGCGCATCACGCTCGTACATCCTTTGAACCTGAAACGCCTGCCGCAGCGAATTGATCGTCGCAGCAGTCGCCTGCGACAAATCCGCATACAAAAGCGAGTTCGCAGCATTAAACGCCGTCGCTGGGGCAGTACCAACCGCCGACTTCGACGCAGGATAAAGCGCAGCTCCCGCAGCCGCGCCCGCAATAGACACAACACCAGCCGGCGCACCATTAATCGGGATACCCGAACCCACCGCAATCGTATTATTCCCGGCACCCGTATACAAACCAACCACGGGTGCCGACGTGCCAAGCGGCAACGTAACGCCGACACCCTTCTGGGCAAAGGGCAGAGAAGACGTAAAATAATCGTGGCGCTTGCCACGCCTCAACAACACATAGTCCGTATACACGTCCGGACCATCACCAACATTCTTCGCAACTGAATTCTGCAAATTCTGGTCGCGAAACCACTGATTATAAATCAAGTTATACGCACGCAACCAAAGCGCCGAATGCGTCAAACCAGCAACCTTAGTCGGCAGACCCATATAATCAAACAACGTCTGCTCGCCATAGCCGCCAGCAGGCGCAACGATCTGTGGGATCAAAAAAGACACACTGTCGCCCGGATTATCCTGAGCCCCATTGAACTTCTCCCAATTCGACCACAACAGACGATTGGGGACAAAGAAAAAGAAACTATCGATATAGAGATTGTCCATGAACGGAACAATCGGTGTCGCCAGACGACCAAAACCTGTCATAGACAGATTAAGCGTGTCGCCCGGCAACACCTCATCAACAAAAACCGGCACCAGATAGCCGGAATTAAACGTCGTCTTCAA
>JABASD010005035.1:0-13542 GCA_019776165.1 Pogonognathellus flavescens | reverse complement strand
GCATCTCTCTGTAAAGGATCTGTAGTTAACTTCAAAGTAAATATATATCTACACCATTAACTTGGAAAGTATTAGAATGTAAAATGTAAGGAGAATTTGAACACAGTGTGCACAATGTTAAATATAGGTTTAGTATTAAGGAGTTGCATTTGACCGAAGAGCAACAGAGCTGCAGTGTGGTGGAGAGAGTGAGCTGAGTAATCTATCAAAGTCTTGATGTATGTGGATTTTAAGAGTTTGCACAGCGTCGAGAAACGAGAAGATTTTTGCACTAATTGCTTATCGATTTCTTTCTCTCGTACAATCCATCACTCATTTCAGTTATGTTATGTAATGTTAGTAGCTTTACATTGACTCTCTTTGCCTTTTTTACAGTCCCATTCCTTTTCCATTTCCACTTGCAACGCAAAGCCAAGCAAGGAAAGAACCGCCAACACGGATATTCTTTCACTTTATTTCCCAGCCACAGTCTCTGCACAAGAACCGTACAATACACATCACTTTCTTTCCTTTCTTTCCCTGTTACTTAAGCTAAATCAAGTTAAGCCTAGCTAACATGAAAGCTAACTAGCAACGTATGTAACCTAGCCATTTAGCTATAATACCTTCGCTTCACTGGCTTCCTTCTTGTACTCTGCCTTTTCTTTCTACTTCTATTTGCACCAACCAAAGGCATAATACGTACACATTATACTTACGCTACACACATATTAAAATCCGCGGATTTTCTTCTTGGAATTGCTTTCTGGAATTTATTCACTAATAAGTAATAATATGGTGTCAGTGGTAAATACAATCTATTCTTTAACTACTCCGCGTACTCTGTATTTTATTCCAAGTAATACACACGACATAATAATTAGGGTCCTCACAGTCCTCACGCTCACCGTCCCGCACGCCTTATTTCTTCATCTCTCTTATTATGTCCACTTAAGAAAGATAAGCAAATAAGCAAAACCACTTATACGTGAGTCACTATACGCATTTTTAGTATCAACGCCAGAAAATAAGTACCTAGCAACAAAAAGCAACCAACTACAGAGTTGCCCTTCATTCTTTCTGTTCTTACTGTTTGTTTGCCTACTTAATAAGCTTATCTAGCTAATTTTTATTATTATTATATTATTTTTACATTATATTATTATATTTTCTAACTATTATTATCTAATCTAAATAATATTATATTTGATAACTGTTATACTTTGTTCAAAAAATTTTGAGAATTTTCATTACGATTATTTTTTGCTAAATATATCCCTTTCATCTATGTTCAATCGCTGGTTGATTATTAAACACTTTACTAGGTAAGGTATGTATAATAAATTTAGCAGTGCATCTAATTAAATTATTTTTAAATCAATTGAAAAAAAACATTTAGACAGCAAGAAAGAAAAAGAGAGGCAGAAATTTAGAAACCACATATATTGCGAAATAACCCATTGGATTTTTTGCACGTCACATTGTGTAATCTTAACAGCTTGATTTGTTTTGTTCTGGGTTTTTTTCTGGCTACGAAACGACTGCCTTCTGCGTATACAAAATTACGAGATTTTTACTTGGAATTGCTTAGTGGAATTTATCTAATAATAAGTAATAGGTAATACAATTTCAGAGCTAAAAACAATCTATGCTTTCTCTTCGCCTTGATTATTATATTATTGTGTGCGACTGTGAGTACATACATACCAATGTAATCGGGGACTTCAGGTATTGTAATATTATGTAATACTACCGTTGCGTTGCTTTGCAAGTAAGCAGGATCATGATCACATTGCGTGTCAGTCGCTATTATTGAATCCTCGAAGCGTGTGATTCGTGCTTACACGCCAGTATTGCTTTGAAATAGGAGAAGTACAAAGTAGTATTAAGCAATACCACAATGACGATATTATATGTAGCTGCTAAGTATATTTGTACACATTGTGTGGAATATAATATTATTTGATTATTATCATTATCGTATGTTCGCCAAACATGACCACAGTTCACATTTTCTCAACCAATGAAGTACAAAATTTGGGGCAAGTGTAACACACTTTGCAGTTCTTACATATCTGTAGTTGTTAATAGAACTGTTTATTAGAAAACGAAATAACCTCACGTGTATGGTCTATATACACCTGCTAGTTAGTATTCTGTCCACTTTGTACATTTATACAAAAGTATTCGTGTAATCATATTTTTGATTTTTCTGTATGTGTTTGCATGCTGCTTCATATTATATATTCAGTTTACCTCGTCAGCCACATACTTAAGAATTCCAGGCATTACTTCAACAGCAGGGTAATTTTCACTATAATAATAAGTGCCAGCTAACTGGAACAACATTGACTGCTATGGAATTCTAAATGCGTAGTTATTTAAGGAAGCAAAAATGTAATAATAGTATTGTGTAAATGTTTATTTACATATTCCACACATATTTAATGTTTTCGCGCTAATAATAATGATGATACTACTAAATATTAAGTAATAAAAAACATGTGCCAATAATGTAACTATAACCCATGAAATTTTTACACGCATAAGATTTTCCTGTGTAGACAAACATTAAGTACCTACCCGATATTTAAAAAAGCCATATAGGTACTGCTTTGGTTATACGAATATTATTACTTGGTTTATGTATCTCGATAATAGTATATAAATGTGTAATAAGTGTAATATTGTATTGTGTTTACAGAGCGTAAAATAAAAGAGGATGGAAAAGGTTCGGTTGAATACAGAGATTTCATCTTTTCAGATTAAGTTGCACGAACTGTAAAGCAAAAGCTCCCAAAAGCCCCATTGTAACAAATATTCGGGTTTCTTGACTTTGGCTCAGGTATATTTATATGGCTATGTATAAAGCATACTTGTATATGACAGAGTTGACTACGCGGGCGATTTCCTCCATAGGATTTATCACCTTCCGCGAGAAATAACTCGTTTATTTAATCTGCCGATGAAAAAGAAACAGTCAACATTTCTTCACCCTGTACAATTGTATTTCATTCGTAGACAGTTACATTACACAGTACATGATTACCTATAATATACTACATGTGCTCTTTGTGAACCAAAAAATATGTACGTATAGATACATGTTATTTTTTATATAGTCGTGTTGAGTGTATAAAGAACCACACTCACTACATTATAGAAATATATTTCTGGGGAGAAAGAAAAGAAAAAAGGGAAAAGTTCATGTTGTGTTTTCAAACCTCTGGGTATCATTATACGACTTATATGTTACGTATTCTACATGTATTGTATGCGTAGGTAAACTAATGCTTTCTCCTTTCACCTTTATCATTTATATTTCCTTTATCGAATCTGTTGTCGTTGTGCGACTTGGTAGCTTGCAATTATTTCATGGTGAGTGGGTTGCTTTGCCTGAGTCTGCTTTTCTCTTCCTCCCAGTTTAACGCAGTGGAGGTTGTAGGAAGAAAACATTAGCGAGATGAGAAAAAACTGTTGTTGGCGGAGTTTGGGTGAATTGGAGTCTGTCATAGCATTTTCCACAAGTTTTCTTGAGTGGAATTGACGCTGTCTTTTTTTCGTTTAACTGATGCCGGCACTACACGGAGGAGTAAGTATATGGACAAAAACGAGTACCTACTTACTTATTGTTCCACGCGAGAAAAAATTTCCACGAGGCTTGTCAACATGGAGAATCTCGTAGCGTCCACTAATGCGTATTTAATCCAGTATGTGTCAGTAGTACATTACAACATGATATTACTCCTTTTTCTCTCACTCGACCAGCAATAAACTTGCGTTACTAGACTCCAAACAACTTTCTTGACATGACATGACATGACTTGAAAAGACAAGCAAGATGGATCAAGCGATGAGACGAGAATCAGATTAAAGAAAAAATTCACTCCTCCTTCCTTCCCAGAAACAACTTCGTGTTTCGTCACTGAGCGCTTTCATTTTATTATTATAACATTTTTTGCAACACTCACAGCGTCTGCAATAAACGAAATCAACAGTAAATCGTCATTCCTTCACCAATTGGTCTTGGCAGATTTGTAGGTTGCCATATTGTACATCTTCACGTGCGTCCTTCAGTTTATTTTTATCCTTTAAGTTCAGAAAATGTGTTCTATAATATTTAATGTGTACAGGAATTTCTAAAGCTATTAAATATAATTATATACGCATCTTTAGCCAGGAGGTGAAAAAATTCTGTAGCATTTCTACATTTGTCATTTTTTCATAGGAAATATTATTTATGTCAAGGTTTAATTTTAAACGAGTTTTTGGAAAGCCACTTTCACAAATTCGTTTATTACGTCTAGTTACCTTAAACAGGTAACAAGATAAGCTTCAGTCGATTTCTATGGAATAAAATTAATAAGCTGACAATTTGTGGTTTTACATTGTGAAATTATTGCTTCCTCAAAAAGAAAATTTTCAATTACATTTTGCGTTTCAAGAGTGAAATTGAATCATTCTGGTAGATGCTCTTCCTATTAGATTACCAAAGGCAGAGCTATATAATAGTTGGTGTGTATATTTTGCCTGATAATTCGGATATGACTCGACTTGTATTTGGGGGTATAGAGACTCTACTTTATGATGACATTCTCTCGGTGTTTGTAATTGGAAAACCGTCTTTTTGTACTCACGATGGTATACCGTCTAATATTATAGTACACTTGAAATAAATATATGATTCTTGAATATAAATGTGCCAATTTCTGTAATAGTGTTTGCTTTACATTAAATTTACATGGCTGAATTTACATTAAATTCACACGAAGAGCAGAGAGGAGGTTGTGAAAATGATGACGAATTACTACCTGTGCTGGGAGCAGAATTCAACATTCTGCTGACAGCTTGTCGCACTGACAAGGTGAGTTGTACTCAGGTGTAAAGCAAATGAAATCGTAGCTCTAGTCTACACACAAACATGCAATTTTGTATTTTGGCTGTAATGACAGGCATGTTGTAATTTAAAATGAATGTGAGACAAGTTGGCATTTAAACAGTTCGCATAAACCCAGCCTTTAAGTAGTTGTGTCCGAATTCTGAATTGAATGAAAGGTTAAATATAAACTTGTCTTATTAGAGTTTAATCATTATTATCTTTAAATATATCGCAGAATTCAGAGACGAATATTATTAATCATTATAGAAGGTTGCGTATAGGAACAATATGTTCGTCCGTCCGTCTCAGTGCACGACAACTCGAGATTTTGAGATTTGAGATAATTCATTCAAAACAAAATACGCGTACTATCGAGGTTAGGTAGTAGCAACGACCAGGGTTCGTTTATGCATGTAGTTCTTGTTGTCAATCAGCCGGCCGGCCAAAATGGTCACGTAAAATAACCATGTTTTTTGTAAATAAATTGCATTTAAATCAAAATAACAGCATACAAATATGAAATTAACTTTTTAAAGTTGTGTAACATATAATTTATAACTTTAAATAACATTTTATTACAAAAAATAAATATATTGTTGACAAAATCACAGAAAATTGAAAAAATACCGTCTTAAAATCTGTTGTTTTCCTACCTTTGCCATTTTCTGCCAATTTGGCCACTGGTCAAAAATACTTTGATGACTTTAATTCCAACAAAATTTAAAATTCCCCAAAAATGTTTATATTTTGTAATATTCTTATCCCTGTTTTAAATGTTACGAAATTACGATGCTTATAAGCATCGTAATTTCGTAAATTTAAATCCAGTTTTTTAGTTTAGGTATGTAACCTTCACTAGATTTTCTTGTAATCAATTATATTTTTTTACAAATGTATTCTTTATCAATATGCAGCAAGTCAATTAATTCTACCGTATGTATGCTTAGGCAAAATTTAAAGTGTGCAAAATAATTTTTCATTTATATGAAAAATGCTTTAGGAATTGGGATTTCTGTTATGCACCTAACGATTTTTAGCATTTATCATGAGCTGCAGCACTTACTTTGAGAATAATGGAGATGATTTAGTATAGCGGAAGACCATTCTGTTTTGTAAATATGAAACTCTTTTGTATGGATACAACAATAGAACGTAGGGTAGATGTTACATTGTAAGTATGCACAGAGCGTAGATTGGAAACTAACAACAAGTTGATCATCATCAACATGAACTACTGAGCATTGGAATATTTTGTGATGGATGGGCCCGCTGCATTCGCTCCGCTCTACTTTTCCCGTAGCCACCACTTCCTGTTCTATTGCATTACAAAATTAGATTTACATGCTGGCACATATAATATTGCGATTTGGCGTGAATAATCTTGCTGAAATTTCCTATTTGGGTAATAAAGACGCTTTAGTGCACTGAAGAGCAGATTTGATGTAATTTCCACAAGGTTGCCCAAAATCCCAAGAGATTTTACCAAAAAGTTTATGATTACTTCATCCATTCTACTCCCGCTCCTATAACTACTCCCACTATACAACAAACAAATATGTGGAGAACGGTCTGATCCTATAGAGCCATTAAGTAGTAGAAGGGTCATGCAATTTTAAAAGTGCCTACTTCTACTACAATATAATGAATGCCCACTTTACATACACCACAGTACGTATTTCTACTTGAGTCAGTAAATTCCTCGTTGTAATAAATGGTAAATAGTTGCTACAGTAGAACAGTAGTGTGTATAGTGCCTGTCCTGTGACAACAGTTCATTGGTTGCTTGTTGGTGGTTCCTATCTTTTTCTTGTTACAAATCACAATGAGTTATAAAATGTTGTAATAAAATAAAACACACAGGTATATCACACAGATATGCTTTGGGGTAGCCGAATTATACAGTCAACAAGCTATTAACTGCTTTTCAGTTTACATACCTAGGTATATTATTTTCTGTTTATAAAGGTAACACACGCTCCAAAAACGAGGTCAACACAGACAACTCACACGTAATGTTATTACATATCATGTCATATACCATATATACCCATGTTACTTGGAGAGACAGTGTATACTATAAAAAATACAAAAAACAGGACGATGTTAGAAAAGAAGCTCTTGTCAAAATCAACTCAAGTCAGAAAGACCCATCAAGGGAAAGACAGAATCCAGAGTCTAAAAGAAAGCCTGTCCATCATTCATACAATACGGAAGTTTAAAAAGTCCCAAGTATATTGCTGTTATTGCTAGGTCCCTTTGGAGTGTTTTTACAGTGTATAAAATTTCTTTGTTAAGAAATATTTGTAGGAAAAGCATTGTTATGCGAAAGAAGACTCAGGATGGGTTAAAAATACAAGTGCAATAATAATTCTCAGTCTATACGGAAAAAGGACTGTTTGACTACTCGAATGTATCTGTACAGGCTAAAACCGAATTGTGAATGTGTGGATATAATATTATAAGAAGAAATGTGTAGGAAAGATGGAAGACTTGGACTGATATGATATTACAGCACATCACTTGCTCGCGACGACCCGTCTCATTTTATTACTTTAGCCATCACCCATGAAATTTGCTCGCACATCTCTCGAGTCATCCATCAAGTGGCCATCCATCCCGTACATTACCACTCACTCTTTGGATGCGTCCTTACTAAGAGCAGATACAGAGATATATTGTAATATCCACACAAAATACTTGTCTGACGTCTGAATGGAGAAAGGCGAGTATTTCGAGAAGCATCGCGTATACTTTTTTATCGTATCGTCGAGGAAATCCTAATGAAATCATAAAGAAAGACTCTGTGTGTAACACACAGGGATATTTGTCTTTTGGGTTTCTTACTACAGATATTACAACATTTCCTATGACTCCACGTTCTTCTTTTATACAAAGCACAAAAGGCAGAGCAAAGCTACTCAGAGGGGAAACAAAGCCAGAGAAAATGAAATCAAATGAAACATAACGGAAATTCATATCCTTTGTGTATTTCTCTTTCTATTCTTTTCCAGCATACCACTTCCCCAATGTACATAATACCTACGTATTCCTTTCACTCACATTTCGTTTTTAGAACCAAAGTGCTAGATTTTCCTTCGGATTTATCTAATCTTAAGCTACACGTTACAAAAAGTTGCCCTTGGAATTGTATTTGTTAATAATACTTACAGAATCGCTGCGTGTTCTTTTCGTTATTCGCTACCGTAGTATGTAATTGTAGAAGGTTTAATTATTGCACCTACTACTGCCAAAATTGAAATGAACAGACGTTTTCTTACAAAGGCTGGCAAAAGCAAAGAAAATTTTATAAACTAACTAAATAATTCACTATAAATTCTTTCCTTACAAAGAAAGAAATATATGTACAAGACTCGCAGAATTTTAATGAAATGATTACATAAAAATTATTCTCACGTTAATTTAGAAATACATTAAAGGTACCCATAATACATACTCATTAATATCCATGGGAAAATAAATTCCACATCCTGAAAAATCCCCACTGTGTGTTCCAAAAACAAAATACATTTCATATTTCACAGAAGAAAAGGGCATTGGTGGTGGAGTTGTCATTTGAAGTGAAAGTAAAAGAGAAAGAAGCTGGTAAGAGCAATAGAAGAGCAATAAGCATTTCCTTCACGTCAATTCCGTCCATCTAGTTCGTGTCTACAATTATAGGCGTATATATATAGACGCTGGCTATAATCTACCCAATTCGGTGGTTGCAGAGGAAGAAGGGAAAAATCTGAAGATAGGACAATAGATTGGTTAGGTCGACTGAGCAGAAAGACTGTAGATTGTGTAGGTCTGTTGTGTAAAGTAGTAATACAGATAATATGTAGTAACTACGACTTTCCTTGAAAATAAAGCGTTGAGCCTAGAAATCCGCCTGTGAAATGGAAACTGTGGGATTCTGTTAGACTGGATAGCTTTCAATGAGGTTCTTCATGTCATTCGACTAAAACGCAATGCTCTCTTGCTCTTTTACTTAACTTTAGTTTACTTTAGTGGTGTCGTGTTGCTTTGCCTTGCTGTTGCTTGGATGTGCAATGTACTAGTCGAGTGTCGACTAAAGAGCTGTCACACTTTCCAGATAACTTATTGAATGCTCCTCTCTCTCTCTCTGCCTCCTACTTTGTATGTATGTGTAGCCTGGAAATGCCCATTGTCCAGTGGAATGTGCCAGACAGAGACACAGTGCATTGTGTTACGGAGCAGTCCATCGTACACAGAAAACTATTATCACCGTCAGATTGACTTCCTTTAAATTGATTGCTCCACAACAGAACAGAGACGGACCCAGCTGACTGTACAATGGATGTAGACCTCGTTTTTTCTTCATTTACCAAACTAAAAGCTACACACGTTGACACAATTCCTTTATCTAAATTCAAAGTTCATCCTTTCGTATAGCAGCAGATCCTTAATATCGCACTTTTCTCTAATGCACCACTACGTGCTACAAATAATATACAAGTTCCGACTACCAAGGGTGTAATATATCATATAAAATCAGATAATAATAATTTGCGTGAATAAATGATGCGTTGAATGCATTGCTGGTGACATATTGTAGTTTTATCAGTGGATGAGCAAAACACAATCTTCTTTTTCTTTGTATTGTGTTGGATATTGTGTATCTAAGAACATTAAGGCTTTACTATAGTACTTATATACCATTCAAAATGCTAAATGAGGTCAATTGAATTCCCTATGGGAACTAGGCAGAAAGTGAATATCAGAGAGAAAGACAAAAACTACCCAGCAAATTTATGTGCACTACTAAAATATTAATATTCCGTCACACAGCAGCTAAAGAAAGGAGGAATAATATTTCGATTGAGTATATTACATAAAAAATTCTATACATTTTGTGTTCCAACTGATGCGACGGTTTACAGTAAATTTTATAGGAGACTCATGAAACTCTCCGTTGTAAGGATGCTGTGTTACTGTTCGAATTTGTCAGCAGTAGGAAAATGAGTCCAGATGTTTGTCCTTATTTTGAGTAGCCATTTATTGTTGATTTGAGTCCATTTCGGCTTTCTGCGCTGAAAGATGCTGTGATGATGTGGAAAACTGGAAATCAAAATAGGAAAGTGTAATAACTCTGACAAGCATTTCAAGTTTCCACATTGCATTGTCGGCTAAGGCGTGCAGACAGATACAAATCCTCGTGAAGAGTCACTCGACTCACTCGAGTCAGTGCAGATCAATTATTACGAGACATCATAACTGTCCGATACACGGTATGCGGTATTTCAGTTTCGAGCTGTTTTCTGCTCAGCTGAAAACTTCATCCTATTCAAGAATACTGTAATGTGTTATCCCGGCATTTCATTTCAGTTCATGATACTTGGACAACTCTTGTACATCCTCTGCCCGAACGGATTGTCGGATTTTAGGGTGTTGTCCGTACGCTGAGGAGTAACGCTTGGAAGTTATAGCTTGGAAATTCTAGCAAAAACTGGAGTGAGCTCCATTCCTTTGAAATGACACTCGAATTGTTTGTAGTACAACGAATTCTCATCATTCTCAGTCTTCTCCGCCTACAAATGTTGAAAGTGTGAGGATTTAAAGAGCCCATTCACTCACACAGCAATATATCTCTGCGGGCTACACAAGGAACCTGTTCATGAACATTTGTACTCGCACAGTCATAAGCATTCCCAGTCTCATTCGATTCTCATCTGCCTATCTATAGAAATAATATTATTAGTCCAAATGGCACATAGACTCCAAGTGCTACTGAATCACTTGTTTAATTTAATACTTACGAAATGTGCTTTGCACGCGGTGGTAGAGCAAACGTGCTCAAGAAAACGTTTATTGTATAATATTGCAACCCACACGCTACTTTATCGTAGGTGGACACTAAAAACACTTTTCCTCTCTTAAACACTGTAATTCACGTAAGCGAATGGTCTTGTACTTCCTTCACGGTCTTTTTCAGAAAAATATGAGTCACTTCCCCAAAAGTTTTTCAAAATGAATTTCCTCAGAATCCTGAATACTGCAAACACAAAAATTAGGGTCTCTTAAGAGGTTCTAGTGGATTTTAAGGGCCAGGAGCTAATTTTAGGTTATTTGTAAGATTCTGAGCATACATATGAGAATATCTGTCACCAGCTGCAGCTGTGCATCTCGAACGAACAAAAGAGTACTTCTGCAAATACAACTACACGTGAAGGACGAAGACAAGGAGATAGTTCACTATGATAAAATCCTCCCGTATAAACTAGACAAGTACAGCAGGGTGAATTAACTTATGGTTACGACAGAATGAGATGACATGGTTTGCTTATATTCTACTGTAGTCGTTCACTTCTGCTGTACAAAGTAAAATTACACTACGTACAGTTCCCATTGCACCGCGGAAGTTTTCATGTACACATAATATTATTTCCTATATATATTTCGTAGCAGTAGTACATAGAACTACAATTTGTACTTGTACCGCCCGTGATATTACAATTGTGTATAGCATTCGATGTGATATAATGTATAGTATTCGATATATAGTACATATAGCAGCTTGAGACAGAGTACTGCAAGAAGAAGAAGGAAGTAGGAGAAAGAGACAGAGTAACAAAACGGAGGATCGACTGAATTCTGTTTTAGGAAAGAGAGTGGGACATAGTGGTGTATTGTAGTAGTGGAGAATCCCATTCTCCACAAGATGATTACTTTGTATATAAAAGGACGGGCTATTGTGTGGTTTTTCCTTGGCTATTACATCCTCCTATTCTCCTCACTTTCCCTCCCATTGTTTCCCATCAGAAATCTCAAGAGCTCGATTAAAACACAGAGAATTTTCTGCCCAGTTCTTCCTTGTCAGTCGGCAATACGACAACATTCACGACCATGTCTACGACAACTAGTCCCTATTATGCTATACATATTCTACAAAAGTATACAGAGAATGGGGAGATGAAAGCAAACCGAGAAGACACTAATACACACTACACATAACATAGAGTACCTATATATTCCTTGCATTAGACTACTCTTCACTCTTCATACGAAATGCACGTCACCACAATTACAACATTAGCTGAATGCATGAAGAAAGCGGAGGACGAGGCGATGGGACGAGGAGACGACGAGACGACGCTACTTGGGTAATGTGCGTTGTTTTCCCGAATATTTCCAAGTGGTATTTGTGAGGCGTACATCGACATTGCGTGCACTCGAAGTTGAAAGTGTACACAACAATGTACATCCAGGACTGCGATATGAAATCAGACAAAGCTAAGCGATAGGAATAAGTGTACTGGTACGATGTGATGATAGAGAAGATAGAAAATTCTGTCTGTGTGACGCGCAAAAGCTTTTACGCCCAAACATACGCAACGCACTCATTTTATTACGTATTTTCGGATACATTCTCTTCTCGTATGTTACACCAGATATGTACAGTTTGCGTAATTTAAGTAAACTACATGTCCCATTATATTAGCTTGTATTATCGTCGTTTGGGTTCGTAGTCGGCTAATAAATGCAACTGCTACAACGTAATACGACTGTATATTACTGAAAACCACTGGAGAGACACATCTTCTTCAGTGTACTTACTTCTGACTGTGTTGAGTCGTGTAGAGAGCTCTGCGAATATAATGCACAGAATGATTTCTGCTTTTGAGAGCCTTTCCCTCAACCGCTATCTTTACTACACATCTCAAGTTCCTGTCTGTGTAGCCATGTCATTTTATTTCTCCGCGGAATATCTTTCTATCGTGATATGCAAATACGAAGACCAAAGCGATATCCTGAGCTTCGGAGCTTTGTGTTGTTGTTAGTTTCTAATTTTAGAAGATGTGGAAGAGAATACATGAATTATATATATAGTGATAGGATTTCGGGCACTGCTAGACAATCCCACTGTAAATAGCAGACCTAGATGTCTTCCAGGCATGCAATAATAGTTTGAATGTTAAATCTCAACTGATACTTCTTTCTATTATATAGAAACAAATAAAAACATCTAGTTGGGCCTGCAAATACACACAGCTTTTTTTCATTCGTTCATTCAACAGAACACATCTTGCGTACATGAAGTGGAGTGAAAACCTAATTTTCCATTGACTCGAGAGAGAGAGAGAGAGAGAGAGAGAGAGAGAGAGAGAGAGCCTTCTGCTGGATCATTAAGGATGCGGGTGAATATTGAGAGAAAATGTAAAGGGGCACAGTCATTAGTGCTACCAAATCTCACGAGATAATGATTCGCGAAAATCAAGCCAGAGCCTAGAGAGATTATAGATTGAACTTCAAATGTTTTCAGTACGTGTCTGTCTGCGCGTGTAAGCGTGTAAGGGGCAAGGGGATGGGAAATATGTTTCTAGTTCATTGGGCTTCGTTATTTACTATTATTAGTCGGAGGTAAATGACGACAAATCAACTTATTTAGAGCTGACACTGTCAGCTCTAAATAAGTTGGCGGTTGGCAAAAATTATATAGAACGACTGACATTCATGCGAACAAAATAATAGTGATGCACACAATGTTTTATTTTCGCGCCAATCACTCAAAATTGACATTGGCAATTCTCCCAATCTCTTACGCTTCCATCCTTTGTTACTCCGAACCAGGGTTGGGTTTTGGACACCCCAAAAGGGTTTATCCCATGTCAGGCGTCATAAACTGGTATAAACCGTCATAAACCCGTCAAAAACGGCATAAACTG
>JABASD010005034.1:0-13545 GCA_019776165.1 Pogonognathellus flavescens | reverse complement strand
AATGTAACCCTCCGTACAAAATTAATTATATACAAAATGTAAAACGACAAATGCAAGGGCCGCTGGCCAAAGGCAATTCAATAAATAAATAAATAAATAAATAATCATCATAATTCCTATAATTACGGCAAGCAGGGGCGTAGGGAGGTAGGGGCACAGGGGGCACGTGCCCTCCGAAATGCCAAATTGTTAGGTCGTACCTTCCATTCCGCCCCAACCTGAAATCCTAGCTACGGGCCTGACGGTAAGTAAAAGAAGGCCTTTGGTTTAACAAATTCGCCGATTTTTGTGTGTAAACACAAGTTCCGTCCAACACAAAAATAAAACTTTTTTCTTTGGGTTGAAACAATTCTTTCGCCATTTGAGTAGTCCACGTATGCTTGTATTCTTTCCTTGACATCTGTGCCTTCGATGTAGCGACGTCAACTTTAGGTAAAAACAATTTGTTGCTGGTCGCGACCTGTAATATAGCTTTTTTCTTCTTTGCGTCCTCGCTCCACCTTTCGAATGACACCTATCACGATCTTCTGGGTGCACATTTAAATGAATAATTTAATAACATGAATTACAATGTTTAATTTTTTTTACATTCACAACTTTACATTATGAATGGTGTTGTCTGATTTCCATCAGCGGGATCGCTGATGCGGCTTTCATGCGTAAGGTCCTCTTGGCCTTATCCATGCAGCGGAAACCTGTCAATAACATAAAATAAATTATTTATGTCCAGATCATATTTCCCCATAAACTACATATTAATTACGAATATGATAATTACTCGGTGCAATGACTACAATCGCAATTACAATTGCCACAACAATGAGAAGGAGAAACTTGTCCTCTAATTGGTTTTTGCGTTGTTCTTCCCTTGCATTAAAAACTGTTATCAAAGTATTGAGGTCGTAGTTTACGTTGACACTCCACCAGGGTGGGCCAGGGTGGGTCTTTATTAAAATAAGAAATAAATTTAGAAATCAAAATAAAAGAACCGTATACTTTTTACAGTATACGGTTCTTTTAGTAGTATACTTTTCTTTTCTTTCGCAGTGGAATCTAAGTGTTTCTCATCAACCGTTGCTCTGATTTTGATGAAATAGTAATTGTAATTAATCGTTGCCATTGTGTTCAACCATTGAGGTTCCGGAAATTCCGAATTGTTTGTTCGGAAATTCGGATCAAACTCATAAAGGGTGTCTGCTATGCAGAATATGTTTAGATATAATAATACAGTTAATATTATAAGCAAAACATGTAAGTAACATTATTGAAAATATTGTTATTCCCACCCACCTTTAGGGCTTTTTTTGAGTTTTATCATATCTCTACATTGTTGTTCTGATACTAATACTCGTTCACTCAGAGCATAATTAGTTTCGACTCCGAAAGAGCCTTAATAAGTAAATATAAGGTACTTCATCCCCCAACATTCATAAGCTGAAAATGATTCGACACACGGAAATTTTGAAAACCAATCACACGATGTGAAGTTAGAATTATTTTACAATCTGGCTTACTATCCATAGACCGTAAGAAGATGTCTAAGCGAAACAACCCAATTGGAATGACTTTGGAACTATAGTTTGACATATTTGGGGAACAATCCAACTCAGGTGGTACTTGCCACCGATATCTGTATTCTTAATTGTGTTTACGAATGCTTTTTTCAAGTTTTTTTCTTCATAAATGGGTAACTAGTTGAAGAAAAAGAGGAAGAGAGATACTGCAAAGACACCCACCGATGAAATCCCAATACTTACTATTTTTATTGCTTACTTTTAACCATACTTAAGAGCAGCTTCCATGTTGCGAGCGGGGATTGTTTTGATAATGATGGTTCGTCTACGGATATTATTTATTTATTACAAGGACATATTATAACCTTGTATTCATTGTCCGTTCTCTAAATTGATTTTTTAGGCAAAAGTCATAGAGAAAACAATTTTTTGAAACAGTAATGCATTACAGGATTGCATTGGTTTTGTTGTGTGACTAGGTTTGGGTAAGGTTTGGAATATTTTTCTAGTACATAGGCGCGAGAAATTTTTTAATTCATTGATATTTGAAATGTAAAAGAATATTTTTAATGCTAGGAATTTCAGTATCCTCTTTCAATAACACGTGTCATTAGCTTGGTAGCGCTCATGACTTAAAGCAGTGATTTACTATACTCCCCTTTATATCACATACTTTTTATACAATAATGCCACCACCTATTCAATTACAACCATTATTAAATGAACAATTATTATTACATTATATTATATGAATTACCTTCACGACATTCGTTATATGAACCGCACTGAATTATTATGATACAGAATTATAACAGGGTCCAAAGATACCCTTATCAATGCCGGTTTGTTCACATCTTGATCAGATTTGCTCCGGGTATCACATCCGGGTTTTCCTTCAGTTGTAATATAAATATTGTTTAATGAGTGGGTTTTCCTGACGATGAGGTTTACATGAGGATTCAAGATTGAAATATTTTCTTAAGGATTTTCAAACAGTCATCAAAATCCCAGATTGAGGTTTATATAAGTTTAGCAAATCATTGGTTGAGGGCTAACTAGTGGTAGAACGGAAACTTTCGTTGTTGCTTTAGCGTTTTTTGCATTATGGTATACTGTAATGCATATCTAATCTTGTAAGGCAATAATAAAAAGGTCAAAGTAACACATGAAGATTAGAGAAGGGACATACTATGCGTAACCTCTATTTAAGAAGATTTACAAACAAAGATCGACATATATGATTTCCAATATGGCAAAACATCAAATTTTGCTACTAATTTTCCACAACTTTCAGTGGAATTCTACATTGGGCAGATATATATGTTTAAAACCTTTATCATTTTAATGTCAGATATTATTGATTTAATTTTTAAAGGTCAACTAGCGACAACAAATTTAATTTGATTTGCTTATACCTTCTGACAATTTTGTTGTAAAATTCGCAGAATGAACCAATGGTATGAGTTCTTTCTATCGTTGATGCCCATGAACATTATACAAGGTTGATGATCCTAGGCGTATTTGAAATACATTCCTGTCGCCTTTTCATTGTTTCCGACAAATTAATCCAAATTGTTGTCAGCTGAAACGTTTACGAAATTCCAATTATAGTGGTTAGCTACAGCGGATCCAATTAGTGATTTTGCGGTTTCATTTGGGCCCTAACATTAAAATCGATTTCCTCACTGTCAATTCTGGATCATCCATGGACCACTTCCTCTAAAGCTATTTTTGCTTCTTGCATACCTACGACGTCATTCAAAGTAGCTTCTGGATACATTTTGGTGGTATGGATTTCCAAAATGTTTTGTTTGCTTTTTTGCAGGATCGTTGCAAAATTAAATTCAGAATAATTTTGTTTGGTATCCCCATTTTCAAGTTTATCAATGATGATATTCCCTGAAATGTGTAAACAAAGTGATTTTTGCGCAGAAGGGTAACAATTTGCTCCGGATTGTCGAATTCATTATCTGGAAAATCAATCATAGTGAACGTACATAAAAAGTAGCGAGAGTGCACATCAGTATAATGTGAGTTAGATTTAAAACGGTTTGCAATGCACGCTTCGTGGTGCATCATTTGCAGAGCGTAAGTTAAGTTTTTACTTACAATTTCGTAGAGGAATTGTAATATTGAGTTTACTTGAACCCCACACCCAGGTGTTAGTCCCTGGTGTGGATATTTTATGAGAGGTCACCTTTTGAGGTGTCCGCCGATATCGTTTCTTCAAGGTTGCTGTCATTGTGGCGGTTTCCACAATCTCGGAATCTATTTATCTATTCCTAGCCTTTTTTGGAAATTAAGATTCTTTGGGCCGAGGAGCCCAATTTATGGACGTGGCAAAAATTATATGTTGTATTTGGGTGACGGCGAGATCTACGTCAACACAGCTCATCCATGAGCCGGAGACAATACAATTGCCACTGGTTTTACAGACATCGTCACCTCTAAGAGTTCCTTCCGGTTACATTAATTAACGGAATTTGCATCAAATAAGAAGTTATCAAGCAATAACAGCTTCAACTATAAGAATATCAATGGTAAAACCAGTTACCACGCAGAATTCAAATAATGAAAGGCCGAATTTTCTACGAAGTTAAAAATGTTAAGTTCTAATAATATTTCAATTTTTTCTGAATTGAATATAAGCATGGCAAAATTATTTGTAGGAATTATTGTATGAAAGGTCATTGAATCCCTTAAGGCAACTCATTTTAATTATAATTTCAATTTAAACGAATATTTGGTTTGTATAAAAATTAGATTTTATGGAAAATACTGCTCGAAATAATTTTCCGTTCGTTTGGTATTTAAAGATGATGGTTACCGTTAAAAAAAAGGGGAGGAAGCGTATTGAACATCCATTTTTTAAATACAATTTATTGTGCTAAACGTCATTTGTAGACATGATTAGTACAGCGAGGTTAATAAATTTGAATAGAATATATTAAAGTATTGAGAAGTAGCTAAGGGTAAAAGTTATGACAAAGGTGGATACTTTTGTCGACTTCTTCATTTGTATTGTGTCGGGAATATGATTTTGGTATAACAGTGCAGCTTTATCATTTTATTATCAGTTCAAAAGTACCAATGACTCTCTTCAGGCTCTTTAATTTATATATTGGATTTCTAAACCCAGGGTAATTGCAATTGATTTCCAATGATACAATAAAACCACTATCAAATAGACAGCAACAACTACTACAAACTACACCGGCAGGGTAGCTCAAACTTTTTTCCATCAGAACATAAAATCTATGGCTAAGAACATCTCTCTATGCTCCAAAAAATTGAATAAGGTGCCAAAAAAGTTTTTAGATTATACAGAACTTTAATATTATGCATGGGTTTGCTAAAATGTTCAAAATAGGAAGGGTATATTTCCTTTCTTGTGCCCAATAAATTTTTCGACAGTCCGATTTGTCAATACAGTCTGCGAGCACCGTCAAATTACTCCAGAGTGAAACAATCTGAGCAGAATACCTCATAAACAATGACACAACTTCAGGATTGTAATATTTATTTATTTGCTTCCTGGCCTTTATGTTTTGAACAGTAATTCGGCGAACCTCGGACATACTTTCATGGAGTGGACAACTTTTTGCAATAGGAAGCTTTTCGTTTTCATTTTCCATTTCGAATTCTGATTCGTAAAACGTAGTGTCAAAAAACTCTTCGTCTGTGAGACTCTTTTCAATTAATTTTCTCCAAAAATTTCCTTAATTTTTATATATTTATTCGGGTGTGTTTAGAGCATTTTGGCACTTTTTGAAGTGGCGAAATGTACCGGGTGATTTTTTTTTAATTTCCGAAATGGTGGGAAGTTAGTGTGGACTTCTGGTTTTGGCTATTTTTACAATTTTACCAATACAACTTTCAGTATAAACGCGAGGATATGGTTTGCATATTTCGGCACTATTTCGAAGTAGAGAAATGTATCGGGTGGTTTTGGCAAGACAATTGGCTAATGGCAGCTCTTGATTCCTGTAAGATATCTGGGCAGTAGGACACAGCTAAAACATTGCCATTGATGCAGTTGAAATCCTATGCCGTACGTTCTTTGGTGCTTTCAATTCAAAATATGTGTATTTTATGCTAACTTCTACTACTGGTTACATTGTTGCATTAAATGTTGGTATGAGTTGGAAACAATACAATTGTTGTTGCTCACTTAACATAATACATGATTTGAATAAATAGCAAATTTTGTCACGCTTTCTATTCATTCCCATTATTTTATTTGATACAAAGTCATAGTGAATAATTTAAAATAATACATTCGAATTGAGGGTGAACAAGTCGATACAAAAAAATGACTTCGTCAATTAATAATGCTAAAAATAAGATCAACTTTGAGTTACAATGTGATAAAAAGTACTGTATAATACTTGTAAAATCTATAATTACAAATGGAAATACGTCGAGAGAAAAAAGAACTGTTTCCCACGCACATACATTGCGAAAGACATGTGGAACCTGAACGGTTATAGATAATATATATTGCAATATGTTTTATTTCTTTATCGAATCGTAAAGTTTGATATGAATCCTTTAAGTTACCAGACTAACCTTAGCTAGCGTTTTGACCTGTCCACTAAATCGGTCCACCAGACTCCATTCGTTTTGGCCTACAGTGTCTAGCAACAATTCGTTAACAGCTTCCCCTGCTTCATTAGGAGTAGTTTTGAAAACTTCTCGTGGAATGTTTTTCAAAGTCTGCGGGTTGACAGGTATTTGTATACCGGCATCATTGTTCGACCTCTGATTCGGTTGGACATTTGATTTGTGATTTACATCTGTCATTGAAGCTTAATTTCTTTGGTTTGTGTTTTCTCAGCTGCAGTACAATTCCGAGAACCATTTTTCGTATTCCTGTCATTAGCTTCATTAAAGATTGTGGGGCGATTTTCCTTGCAGCTATCTTTACGATTTGTATCAGAATTTGTAATATTTCTATGGCGAACTGCGTTCCACCTGCTGCAATAGCGTTTGCCAAATCAATTTTATATCATGCAGAACTTCCTCTTTGGTCATAATATTTGCTCTTTCTTTCATTTTCACTTTTTGAATAAAATCGTCCATATGAAATGGAGTGTACTGGGTGCTATTCTTTGCGTTATTATTGACAAAATGCAAATGTGTAACTACTTTCGTGTTAGAAATTGCAAATAGCTGCGGCCGACAGTTCATTAATTGCCATAATTATAATTTTCACTTAAGACTTTAATATGTATTTTTTGTTTTATAAATGTTTCACTGTTCACGCTAAAAACAATTTGTCACTTGCTATTTTTTACCTACTTAAGTCAAGGGAGACAAAATTGATGATATTGGTTGCACTCAATCAAATGTCCAAATGTTTATTTTCAGATGTTTCACATGTTACACAGTTTGATTTGAAACTACATGCAAATCGATATATAATTATTGCAGTTTTTCATTTATAATGAAAAAACCTTACTATAAAATGGATAATCGAAGGATTCATGGTGAGCGGTCTTCTGACATACAGCCATTTTATTGCAGGATATTTTTAAAAACATTCTTAGCAAATATTTGGAATCCAATTGGTCTCTCATACATTTTTCCACCCCTATATAATATTACGCCGGCGTCGCTTACGTTACGGAAGTTCGTATCAAACATTGGTTCCAGATCGCACTTATTCAAATAGAGCTCGGATTTAAATAAAAGATGCTCGGTTTCCTTGCTGCTGGTCCCAAAGACTCGCGCTCGTTTGTGAGTTGGAGTTTCCAGTTTAGGAATCTGAATGTCTGAGCATGGTGTTGTTGGAGGTCGTACCGGCGGCCGTGGTCGGGACAGTTTTCCGAATTTGCTGGGACGCACGTAGTATTTAGCAATACTGGTTCAGATGTGCAAATTATTCGTTATTGTGTCGGTACAAATCATTTGGAGCGGTTCTGTGAATGGCCCTGTGATTCTCATCAATCTTTAGGTAGGTTGTAGTGACCATAGTTTGGTAATTGATAATTTGCAATGGGTATGTGGTTTAGCACCGCCGGTTTTTTCTCCAGGAGTGTCAAAATTTTATATTTTCTCTTTGTTTTTCTGTATTCTGCATAGTTTTATTAACAGTTGTTTGATCTTTACTTCGTTTTCTTCGATTAATTGCACTTGCTACTTTAATTGACGAAAACAATCCCTCAGTGAAATGCCAGGATTTAAATCCGATTTTTCGTTCGGATCATTAATCCGGTTCAGTAAGGACTATGTAATGGCGTGGATCAAAGTTTGTGTCTAGTGTGTGTGTTGTGTATGATTGGTATGATAGCAAATGTAGTAGTGCAAAATATAATGTGCGGTGATGGGAAAATGTAAGTTCAAAATCGTAAGTTAGTTTTGTGTGGAAGAAACATTTAATTTGAGATTAAGTAAGAAGTGATTTATTGAATTGGAAGGTAGAAACGCTTATGTAAACATCGTTAACGTCTGCTGACTATTAGGTTAGCGACTGTTTCTATGTCTGAAACCATAAATAAACTAATAATTACTAATATTATATTATATCTATATATAAATGAAAATGACAATCCAATTATAGTGTTTTTTTATTACAAATTAGTTGTGCTGTAGGTAGATTGCATATTATACACTCTCAATGAACACAAGTTTAGTTTTAACCTCTCAAAATGTCTAGGTTACTTAACCTTCATAGACTCGTTCTAAGTAAATGTTAGTTTTATAGGCTTACATTGTTTCATGAATTGATGTTGAACATAAACATTTGTTACAGATTATGAACATTTTGAAAATTCATGTTGGAAGAATTTTTGACCGCAAACAAAAATTAATAGTGTGAGATAATAATACATTTGTATTAATCTAAACATTTAAATAAATTAGCAGGAAGTTGGTACCCCCCTGCAGTTTTAGATTCTGCTGTCTCATATCTCTTACAGTCATCTAAAAGGTACTTACGGGCCGCGGAATGTATAGTTCCATCAACTGAAAATCAATCATTTGATAGCCTGCAGTATATTGTTAGACTACAAATTGTTGCTTTTCCAGGCACCGGTGGTGATGAGAAAGTGACGTTGTAACGTGAGAGGTAAAGTTATATTGCCATCTCTTTTCTAGGATTATATCAGATTATGTATATAATTACAACATTGTCTGATGCCGACTACGTCTGTAACAAGTATACATAGATTATTATGTAAGTTCTGTTGTTACAGTATACATTATTTTGGCTTTGGTCGCCAGACATACTTACATAAATATTGCAATTCAAATGTACTACACAGAGTAGTCTACATGAACAAGCATTACAACGAATTGTTTCGAATCCTTGTTTCACTAGTTGAAGTACACTAATTGTAATCATATCATACTCGCTTTGCTCATAGGTACATCTGCATTGCACTACTAGGATAGTGTAGACATCACAGTGATGATACATCAATCTTTCGCTACTTTCTATGATCTCAACGGCTATGCACATGTGACCGGCAGTATAAGATCATTTTTAAGGCGCACCGTTCTGTCATTTCAGTTCTTAAAAATGAGCTCCCAATCTATACACGGTATAGAATAATTCAGATCACGGTACAGGAATTTGTATGCAAAGGGAAAGTGGAGAAAGTATCCCCACGTTTCCGCCAATGCCTTAAATTTTTCCAGGTGATGAATGGGTTCAATCAGGTCTTGCACTCCAGTGGTATTATAGAAGTTGGTCGTACTAACGACCTGAGCTCCAAATGGCCGCGGAACGGTTCTTTCTGGGATAACTAGGTCCACTAGTAATATTAATTTTAGATTCTCTTGTCGCCTGTTGAAGTTGTTTGGTACGACCGTCTCTGCTTTTGGTGGTATTTTGTCGTCTGGTTTAACGGCCGGAAACACCATGCTCCAGCGGTTAGGCAGACCCTCAATTGAAGAAAGAAGGGCAACTTCGTTTGGTTGGTATTATTCGTCGTATTCAATAAGTATACATAATGTATATCAATAATATAATGTTTAGGAATAATGACAAGCAATGAAAATTCAATTTCCAATATTTTCGGTTTACTTTTGAATAAAATTCTGAGATAGAAAGATCAATGTGTTTTAAAAGTGTGTTTCAATCACAATCATCATGCTTTTATAATTGCACGATAGGCATTGTCGTAAAGGCACAGTATTAGGAGCATTTTAAAATATTTACAACTAGTAATAATAAGTATGGAGGCTTATATGTGTTGTTTTCTTGCAATGTGGTTGCATTGATTACTCAATTACTCGGAATAGCGCAAGAATAAGTTTCCCTTCCAATAAGCTTTGAGACAAGAGGCAAGGTTTATGACTCACCGTTTCAGGTTACCCTTAAGTAAACGTAAAACTAAATTATATTTATTATACATATATTTATTCGCGTACTACGGTTATATTTACTGCTTTTGAATGTATTTCAACCGATTTGTGCAATTCGGATTCCTTTATTAAACAAAGTATGAAGACAACCAATCAATGCTTCTAAATAATATTGATTTTAAAATTGCCAGCACTACCATGTATTCCCTATCATATCGGTCAAAAAGGCTTTTACAATCTTCGTGCACTATAGAGAAAATATTTAACTAGTGTGTCTCTTGTTTATATTTAATTTAACTAATTAAAGTGTTAGAACAAACAGTGAAGAAACAAGAAATTTTTTGGAAATACATTATGTCATGAATCCAATAAGTAAATTGTAATTAGTCTAGTCCGTGTTAAAATGAAACAATAAGTTTTTATACCATTAGAATAAAATAATATTGTGAAGTTGTAAAGTTGACGCAAAATCAAATTCTTATATATAAGTACTGATTTTATTGATAAGATTCTCTTTTTAATGCAAATTTTCAAAAATGCTAAAATTGGAATTTAATGCTTAATCAATTGTGGTGTGAAATTTTCCAATTGGTTATACATAGATTCAAAAAATGTGCTCTTGTCATTTATAAAAGTTGTGTTTTGAACCAATGGTATCGAGTTCTCTATTTACTAGGTGGCTAAATCCCCCATGTAAAAACTAAACAAATGAATTTTTTGGTTTCAATTAATAGAAGTATATGAATAAATAAATATAACATAATGTTAAGATGCAGATCGCTATTCCAGATTTGTATGTCCTAGGTATATAATATTATCGATCGGTTTCCTCGAATGAAAAAAAATTATTTTCAATTCCAAATGGCAGCATTCATATATTTTAGTGATGTACAGAACATTGTGGTATAGAAATAAGTTATGTTTTATTTTTGTCAATCATTAAACAATGTAAACGTACGCCATGATTTGCGTAAGCTGACATCAAAATTTTGTTGTAACTTGATCTGTGTTATCCATGTAGTACTTAACAAAACTGTATATTTTGTATTATGCTGTATATGCTGTAAGAAATTGTAGAAATAAAATATTTTTAAACTAATATCATTGTTGTTAAAAAGCTTTATAAGTGGCTCTATCCTTAGGAAAATTAAATTCTCATAAATGAGTCAACCTTTCAAATTTAAATTTGCACGAAGTTTACTTTCACAATCAATCCAAATATTGCCGGAAGCATTTCTTCAACAATTTCTTTCATATAAGGTTACCAAGACAGCTTCAACTAGATATCATATTAAGTTACCGCTACCGGCACATATGTATGTAAAAATTATAAAGGTATTTCAAAATTACTAGCATATACTTCGGGCAAGCTACATAATACACATCGTAAAAACATAAAATTTTCTAAGTCTGCAATATGCCAAACTAATTAAAATGAATCGATATGAAATCAAACACTCTATATTCTTTTTGGTGTAGAAATAATTAAATTGAATTGTCTTCTTTTAAAGTGAACAGATGAATATTTACTTTTTTTCACTGAATGCCACTTGTGAATATTATTAGCAATTTTGCCCTTAAAAGCAGATTAGAAGCCACAAAATGTATTTATATATTTGTTCAAAAAAAACATAAAGAATTGCATTAATTTAACTGCAATTTTTTATTATTCACTTTAATTGTTTCCAAATAAAGGGACAAATAGAATAAGGTTACTATAGCATGCGTTACACACAAACTTTGGGCACTCCTTTTCAGGGCATATCTACGTATTGGTTCACCGGGCCCGAGTCCTTCCCCCAAGATGCCGGAAAAAAGGGGTTGTTTGACAATATTTGCCTCTGATGGACACAATTTTTGCAATTTTTAGACATTTGACCCCTCCGCCAGACAGCTTGAGTCTTCGATTAAAAAACAATCCTCAATACGTCCTTGCTCCTTTTTATGCTTATTAATAGGTGCATCTGAGCATTTTATTTTGAGACAGTGGCATGTATAAATTTCGTAAATAAAACATTCAGTATCAACTTCTGTTCAAGGCAGTTTCTATTATTTTCATTGATTAACACATTTTGTAAATTCTCTATTTATTCAAATTTTACAGACTTGATTTATTTTTAAAAGACAATTTATGCTATATGCTAAGAATAAGAAAACAAATCAAGAAAATCAAACGGACCAATTAATAATAACAAAAACTAAAAGGGGCATCATGCCATTAAATGAGTTATACAAGTTCTTAAAGAAATGGCTCGATGACAATTATTAAAGAAATTTTGTTGCGCCCTTTGGTCTGCTCGGTTCCCTCTTCTGCCAGAGAGAAACATCTTTGCATTATTTTATATTTTATGCATTGCATTGACCGTTATTGCCGTTGTGTCCTATCTCAGTGAAATTGCTGCAATTTACAAACCTAAATTATAAATTAGTCCAATAAAATTAAAACAAAGGGAAGTATTTTTTAGGCCCGCATCAACTAAATCATACCACCCCAGCATCGTGAATGGTGTAAATATTAAAATTGAAATAATTTCAAACTTTATTTATTTAATACGGTGTCAATTGATTTGGCTTTATTGACACAGTAAGAATTATCAACTCGAATTAGGTAAGTAATAATCCTTGAAAATTGTGCTATTTAACGTCAACATTGATGGACTGTGATTAAGAAAAATTGATATTGAGCCTAGTCTTTAATAGCCACTATATGGGCAGTAGTAAACCATCGTGGCAATGGTGAAAATTATATGGAAAACATCTGCTCCGTTTAAGAAAAAATAATAAGTGATGTAAGAATATTCATGTTTAAATTCTTATTACACATCGTAATTTAAAGCGTAGATTCCATTGATAAATAAATAAAGCACAAAATATGACTCCTTCATATACAATATATTTGCGCGGTGCACATTTAAAAGCAATAATCATGGTTTCAAATTGCTTGGAAAAATGATTTGTAGAAATAGTAAATAAAGATAATGTAATCGTGTTGTTATTATTTATCCGAATCAGGGATATTGAACTTATTGTGGCAATCGTAACCCGTTGAATAATACGATTTCCCGTACCTTTTTAATTTGTTATCGTTTCAGGTATAATAGTTTTATGTAGCTAAACCTTGAGCTTTGATATTCTTTATACTGTTATTCACTTAGCAATGCTGTATTGACCTCGTGACAAATTGACCAGCGTTATACCTAAACTAAAGCGACTACAGTCAGATGTAGTACGTCGACTTTATTATGGAATTATTCAATGTAATCAATGTTCTTGTTCATCAAATGGCATGGGAGATTTGTATGTTTCACAATACTATCCGTTTGTATTCTAAGATTTTTTTAAAGCCTGTAGGTTACAATCTGATTTTTGGAACATTTATACCGTGATAATCGAAATGTTATTTTTTTATGCGTAACCCTTCGTCGGTTGGAATCCCTGGAATTATAACTAGGCCTGAAATATCAATTGGACTACAAACCTAGGCCTTCAATTTATTTAACACTGGAGCTGTAACGTTTCAGTATGTCGCGAGATAAAAACAAAAACTAGTGATGCAACGAATAGTGGTTTTGGCCGAATACCGAATAATGGGCGATACAAGAGGCCGAATAACCGAATATCCGGCCCCGAATAGTACACACATGTGTATGTTAGTATTACACATGTAAAATCCTATTAGTTATAGTGTTGAACGAATTTTACCAATTTCATGACCTATGTA
>JABASD010005033.1:0-13545 GCA_019776165.1 Pogonognathellus flavescens | reverse complement strand
CAAATAAATTAAATTATTGGTTGATTAAAAATTTTAGTAAAATTGAGCGATGTTTTCAAGGCTCCCGCCTAACATAACTCCTATAACATATCTATCTATATGCTCCATGTCACATTACCTACGGTTTACTCAGTAGCAGAAGTTATTCAGATTTGAAATACTTGCTTAGGTATGCACTCATGCAAGCCCCACTACTACTGTAAACCTACTTTACATCATTTCATTTCATCTCGGTGCGTATAAAATATGCTCTCCTGTCAAATTTATTTAAATAAAGTAAAAATCACTGGAACAGTACACGGAATCGAGTACATATTTTAAAGAGCTGAGATTAAAGAGCTTATATTGCTATTACTGATAGTTCATATTTTACTACGATAGAATGTTTCGTAGCTCAAGACCTCGATTTAAATCAATCCATGCTGACATTCACATACACTTAGTCAGAGGTTGTGTATTACGATGTATTTTAACTTCTATGTGTTTTCTACTTACTTATAAGATGGAAGTACAAGATTTAAACGTAAAGTGCATTGCAGAACATTCCTTACTTCCTACGTCCTTAGTTTTTTATATCCACAGCACACGGAGACATAACTGGTACAGGGATTCCCGTCTTTTACACTATTTTGATGCATTACTTTGCTCATCCCTCCGCATTTCTTGTTTTCATTTTAGAAATCGGGCCAAGGCAATCAGACGACCCTAATATAACGTTGACTTCAAATGTAAAGGGTTGCATTGACCTCCTGTATAAACATCGATTATGTAAATCTGGCATCATTTTTCAAACGTCTTAGTTTCCTACTTTTAGCTTTTACATCCACACACACCGATTACTTGCATCAGATGCAGAAAGTGTTTCCAAACCCTCCTTTAAGAGTAGGTAAAGAACTGATTAAACTGAAAGTATTCAATGGTGGATTTTATTATTTATAATTATAATATGAAGAGATGCTAAATGAATAATAAAAATTTGAGGTTTCATTTGTCTAATCTGGTTTATATCCGTTAATTGCCTTTCCTAATTGATGAAATGCCAGAGATAACGATGGCAGGCAGTCTGGGTGGACTATTTAAATGAAAACAGAATTTTTATTGCTTCATATATTTTTATGTACGTATTTCCCATGATTTATTGGGCAGCATGTGTTTAAATTGTTATTCACATCCCGTGATTATTTATACACAAGTTTTTCTATCATCGCATGCATCCCTATTTAATATTTACGTGCAGAGTACGCAGCATTAGTAGATTCCTGTACGAAAAAGATGTAAATAGAACTAACATCGTAGTCTGGAAACAAATTCTAAATCTAGTCCTACCCGAACGTTTTCTCTTTTGTTCTAGAATTCAGATTAGTTTTTTATCCCACTAACTTAGTTAGGTAAGTGCTAAAGGAACAAAAGGAAGTCATTCTTAACTTCAACTTTAACATATTCCTATAATATATGTACGTATAGTATTACTATTGCTATTAGATCTATATCTGTACCTAAGACTATTTACAATTGAGTAGCTTCTATAAAATTCAACATATGTTTCTCTCTAATCTTCTTGCTCTAATTAAATCTCTTATTCTTAGAATACAGCTCTTTATTTAATGTCTTTCTACCGGAAAGCTGACAATAATAAATCACTTTTTGTCGTTTTAAAACATTTACAATTTGCATCCCCTCCTAGATTTGAATTGTTGAAATTGTAATGACATTTCAGGCAGGCTTTCAAGAATTCTCTGAAATAAAACCTATTGCATATATACATTTCATGTTTATTAATCCTTATATGCACCTTATGTGTTTTTAAAGAGCAAAGCTTTAAATTTCTTAGAAAAAGGAGATAACATCTTTTCAGTAACATCCATCTGGTTGTGGTTTTGATTGAAGTGCAAATATCTATATTTACATTACCTTCACCTTGGTTATTCATTGTTTCATATGCTTTTGTTTAAACATTGCAGAAACAGATAATAGACATGACATGACTTAACGTTTCCTTGTTGAAGCTGGAAAGCATCAATGCAAATGAAAACAGCAAATGAGTTAAGTACACACAGATGCTTTTGGCGTGGGTTGAGTTTTCTTTCCGTCCTTCCGACAAGTCGGTTTTACAGCTTTTATCTTAAGAAGTAAAGACGGAGTAGTTGAAGAAGTATATTGTGAGATTAGTTAACAGGAAACTCCGAAATCATGTACACAGTCTTGTTTTTCCTAATCTTCATAATGATGCTTTATTAGTATTTGGACCAAATGTTAACTAACGATTTCGAGTCTGCGTGTAAAGACATGACGTGCTTACGCTTACATTTAACTTTTACATGAATTGTATTTATCTTTTTATTCTGTGTTGTCTACGTAGTGTAGTTCCATGCGACGCACTCGACAAAACTAACATTAACTAGTAGTGAGAGTGACTGAAATAGATATTTGTTCTAGTATCTGCATACAGTTATTGGCACGTATGCACGTGTGTTTATTACGTAATATAAAAAGCATATTATGTACTGTATATAGTAACTACATATGCATTTCCTCTTGAGGAGTTCTTTCATTATTTTACAGAAAAAGAACTGAATGCCAAAATTCAGCCAGACTCACAAAGTCGACGTTGGTCTTTCAAGAAATCCCAGAACAAATTAAACAGAAACTTTATGCTGGTGGACCTTAATACAGAAGAATCTATAATTACTACGCATTGTAACTCATATGAAGCCACACACAGATATAGGTACATAAAGTCTTCATGTAGGTTTTCCTTTAAGTAAATTAACTTCCAGTACATGTGCTGACATTTTGACAATCCAATAACTAACTTGTCCATCTTGTATTTGTGTATGCATGATATGATGTGCTCTAATTGTATAACTGACATAGATGACATACGGAGCCTAAGGTGCATTTGTGGATTGATGTTTAGGCAAATAGGTCAAAATATACAGATAGTTGTCAGCAAAATAAACCTCTCTTTCTTTTTTAAAAGTGAAATACATCATCTATTTCTAGCTTTCTACATCGTATTTTTAAAAATTGCATTTTTGTCGATGTGTATCATGTATTGATTTTTCCACTAATTATAATTTTATGCCTGTAATGTAATATTTGTGGCCAAATCAATAAACGTATGTGCTAATCAATCAGTCAATACGTAATCAATAAATAAATAAATGTACTTATCTTATCAAGCGATCTTATCAAGTACCATCGAGTACCTAAAACTCTATGAGAATGTGCTGAGAATAAATGGCTTAGATTTGAACATTGCCGCCAAAAAAGGAACGGTGACAAAGACTTTGTAAGTCTGCTTGTTTTATTTAACCAATCAGATGTAAGATATATTATGTTGGCTACTTTTGTTGATCTTGTTTCCATAAAATCGTTTGTATCTTTTATCCTACACATTATTGTAACTCCATCAGATTGTACACAATTTATTTATTAGATAAAAAAACGCATCCATAATTTTAGAGCCCTATAATAGTACATTTTGTATGAATTGCTCCATAATAAAGCATGTACAGCTACATCTTTCTCAGACATTTTACTTAAAATCAGTTTTAGTCATCGTGAAATAATATGTAAGAATGTAGTACGTAGTAGGTATGCATAGTTCTTTATTGTTGCTATGTAAAATGTTAATAACATACCTCAGCGTGTAACAAAATCTCAATACTTCGGTTACTTCGGTAGATATTGCAAAACGGAAATGTAGTGTAACTTTTAACTCGTCCACGACTCAAACCTGCCATATCTGTATTCTATCTTGCTAACATAAAAATATCGGACGCTTTAAGAGAAATTGTAATGGGGAAACACAAAGAATTAGAAAACATTTTCTTAAAGTACGTTCAAATTGCAATTATGTAGCTTAGTATAACTGTAGTTTTACCTATGCACATAATTACTTCAAACGCATCCACATTATACTCATCTGACAGAGAACAAAGAAGTAACTCTGTCAGATAAGTGTCCATACAGTAGACTCAATCTGCTACAAAATTAATAGAAGTATACCTTTCTGTATATGCATAAGTATATCACAATTTTAATGAGAACATTTTAATGTGAATGACAGTGAACTGGTTTTGGAAGAGGAACGTGCATACAGAGCCAAGCGAATAATTGAGCACCAACAAAAGTTAATTGAAGATTTAGAAAGAGTTCTAACTCAAAAAGAAAAGCAGACCCAGAAAGAAACTAAAGTTTGTCAAACTGAAAATTTGTATCTGACAGACAATGCATCGTCGAATCATTCAATCCTACCTGTCACAAGTAAAAGTGTCACCTCTATATACCATTCTACAGTGGATATTATTACAACTAATGAAAATACCAAATCAGAACGATCAATTACTTCCTCCGAAAGAGTTGAAAGCAGTGGCAGCGAATACAATGTAAGTTTGGTGATAGTTTATCTAACTAGTAATTAGTCGTTCTTACAAACAGCAGTTTTCACGCTATTTTTAAGCTGTGAATTTATTGCAACTGTAAATATTTGTAGTTAAGCTGAGTAAATCCATAGAGCATGTACATTAGCAATGATTTTTAATGACATTGACTGACTGAATGAATTGCATATTTGACGTTGTTGATTGTTTCGCGTGTTGTGCCAACAGGAGATGAAAAATGTTCGCGATGAGACTACGAACGAAAAAGAGGATTCTATAGTATGTCTAGTTGGGCTCCTTAATCCTTCAGTATGCCAAAATCCAACAGCAACTACGTCGGTGGCCAAACGAAATTACCCGAGTCATCCCAGAACGTCTCATTCTATTGTGCAGATCACGAACTCAAATCAAATTCTCAGAACATTTGACCGCATTCAAAGAAGACTTGCTAATATACAAGAAGTGATTTCAAATACTGGAAACAATATCTCCCCAACCAGCAGGCAATTTTTTAAACCATCATTTCGTTTAGGTATTTTAATTCTCTAATTGAAAGAATGATTTTAAAATCAAAATATATGCAGCCAGGAACCCGTCATTCAGAGAAATGCACCAGAACAATCTGAAGAGTCTGCAACGAAGGAAATGTTGGCTCAGCTTAATAAAATGGGGATGCAGTTAAAAGTTGCAATTAATGAATTGAATTGGAAGATCGAAGGAAATCGTAGATTCCGAGATCAAAGATCACGTCAACGTTGGAAGATAGCGAGAAAATATTTTACAGCCGAACAAGCCTACTTTTTGCTTACATCAGAACCAGAAGACTCGTTATCATAAGCTCTAATTGTTCCTTTAATCGCTATTAATCTGCAATGAAAACAACAATTTGAGATATTTTTGGTGAGATTTAATTATGTTGTAATCCTATCTTTTGGGTCATGTCCAAATGTCAATGCAACTGCTAACGTAAGTAATACAAATTGTTGTGTGTACCTACAGTATATTGTATTATCTTAAGAGAATGTCTTCGTGTATGTAGCTACAATTAAACTTTTTGCACTGAAATAATTGGCATTTTATTTTTGCCATTCGACTTATCTGTAACACTCACTCACCTGTCATCTCATACATTTACATGGATTTGAATAATCAACTTCTACATGCACATTACTATATTCTTCTTCTCCTTATAATTATGTGAGCTGAATAAAAATGTCTTAAAATAAAATCAAACTATGCTTTGCAAACGGACGTACACAAAAACTGCAAATCAATATTTTTGGGGACGCATTTGTATTTATGGACATATCAAACATATCTTTACATTCAAATGCCAAAATGATTGAAATGAAGACCGAGAATGAAGGTTTGATTCTTTAGCGTTGTTTAATGTCCTAAATGCTCATCCCCTGCCTGTTTATGCCATAATATGGCTTATTAAGGCAGCTACATATAGTAAAGTAGGTAAATATACCTACATGATACAGATAATAAATAATCATAACTCTTCAAACCCTGATTTGCTGATATGACGAAGTTTGGGTAGGTATAGTAGTCATTTTAGGTAAACATCTCATATTATCAACTTGGTGGCCTATCTATCTATCACCATTACAATTGTGCATGTTTGCTTGTTTACTGTTTACATACTACGAAAGCCTTAATTGAAACCTTCATTTTAGTTTACGTTGTAACAATTTGGTTAACTATATTTTATAACATGGTGTAAATGTAAGAATACAGAAGTTCTGTACTTTGGTATATAATGCACTTTAATTGTATGCTCATGAAAAAGCTCATGCATGCGAGAAGATGCAATTTGATTCTTTTTAAATGTATAATTAAAAGTAATTTACTGTCACGCTGTATTGTACAATTGTGTACAGAGTGTTTTCTAAAGGAGCCTAAATTTTATAGCTACTAAGCGATGGTCCATATGTATAATTGACGCTTGTAAATACATCCCTGTATCTTTTTTAACCACCTTAACCGATTACCTAAGCATGTGAAATTTAAAATGATATTTATCGAAGAAAGCATAATTCATGTATATTATATGTAAACTGAATTGAGAATCTGATAATTAGAACTCATTGGTCATGAAAATGAATTGACAGAATATTATGTATATATGAGATCATGGCGTCTACAATTAGGTCTGTTATTCTTTACAATTGCATCGAACAGATGAAAAACACTTAGGATATTTAGTGCACTTAATCAGCCTCGTTATAATGTCATAGATAACAATGTGTCATTTTGAGGGACAAAAGGACATTTTCAACATTGTATTTAATTTTATAATTCAATTTGAATACATTCGTAGATGATTCAAATGTTTTTGGAGGTGTTTCAGGTTATAATGATACAACAAACTCTATACAATACCATATTACAGTAGCAGGATAACAATTTATATATAAATGCTCTTGAAATGACATATACTTAAATTAATACCAAATCAATACCTGCTTTGGTTGATTATCTATGACCCTTTGTGATAATTAGATTGTTTGAATGAAGGGCAAATTATTTAGTTCATTGATTCATTGTGTCTCTTTCATTTAAAGCATAATGCATCTTCTCTAAAACATTCAAACAAGTTACTGCTTTCATTTACTTCAATTTAACATTTCGAACTTATATGAAAAAATCTAAGCAAATATGCAAAGACAAACATTAGGCATAATCTTTGCTGTGGCCGGTCTAGCTTTCGTGGTAATCGGTGTACTTGTTGGGTGGGTTGTTGTGCCAAAAGTTATTGATAGTCAAGTAAAAAAGGTAGAATGTGATTTTTTTAAAGCAAATTATTTTCCTACATACAGTTACAAATGCTAAACAGAATTTTTTACCTGTATGTATAATTTGAATTGTGTAACAGTATTTTAATTCTTTAATATTTCGAATGAATTTCAGGAAACCCAACTAAAGGAAGGAAGCTTTGTTTATGACAAATGGCTGGACTTGCCTATTCCGATAACAATGTCGTTTTATTTTTTCAATGTAACAAATGCTGCTGAAATGCAGGGAGGATTCACAGGCATTAAGCCAAAACTCAAGGAAGTAGGCCCATTTACCTTTACGTACGTGTCTCATGCAGAAAACGACTCTATTTTGACATTCCATTTTCTCCTAATATTAATTTAACTGCTTTCGTAATTTTCTTATTGTTCATTACAATATAAACAGATCATTTATAGTATATCAATATTATCATTTTAGGGAAACAAGAGAAAAATACAACGTAGAACGGAACGACATAAGCGATACAATTTACTATCGGCAGAGAATTACCTTCGAGTATGACGAAACGAACTCGGATCCAATAGAAAAAATTACAATAATCAATGTACCTCTTATTGTAAGAAAAAATCTGTTGTTTCTACCAATTTGGTTGTACAGATTTGATTGTCATGTTTATAATTATATAATGTATTTTTTTCAGTCTGTATTGAATCTATTGCTAATTCATGTGCCAAGGTTGGCTCAACTCCTAATGCGGTTTTTAAGTGATGAAGATTTATTCATTGAAGTGTCGCCTATAGATTTGGCTGTAAGTGGAGCAGAAGTTAACAAAGGGTATCTGCCAATTATCTTTTTAGCTGAAAATGTTTTGCGAATCAAAATTCCAGAAGAATTTAAGGATGGAAAATTTGGATTATACTTGGGAGTAAGTCTCTACTCTAAGGCTCATAACAATCTGGGATATTTCTGATGTTATATTATAATTTATAATCTCATTTTTTCAAGATTTAATAATTCCCAATAATGTAAAATATTTCATACGTTTTGTATAGAGAAATGGCACTGACGATGGAATATTCGAAGTCGGGACAGGAATATCAGATCATACTAAGTTTAACGTGATTCAAAGCGTAGATGGTAATTCTTCTGTGACCTATTGGGGAGGAAAATATTGCAATATGGTCAATGGAACGGATGGAACGATGTTTCCACCATTTATAGAGAAAAGTACGATCATCAGGGCGTATGCACCTGAGGTATGCAGATCACTGCATTTGGAATTTCAACAAGAAGTTACGTACGCAGGAATTCCGGGATACCGATTTGCACTTCCAGAAGATTTTTTTGAAAATCCTCGTATCAATGAAGATAATCAGTGTTTCTGTGTTCCACCTCCATCACCTTTGAATCAATCTTGTGAAATAGGCGGTGCAATTAGAGTACATACATGTAAACAAGGTATGATCGTTTAATGAAATCGTGTTAACCGAATGTGTTTAACAATGATCTCGTATTGCATACATGGTTAAACTTTGTGGTACTACTGTGTCTAATTGAAAAATACATCATTAATGTAGGAGCACCTATTTTGATATCTAAGCCACACTTCTTAGGTGCAGATCAAAGTATGTTTGACGCAGTTGAAGGGTTAACACCGGATCCTGAGAAACATGAGAGCTTCATAGACATAGAACCGGTAAAGATTGTACACGATTTATTTGAGAACAATTAATTTTATACCATCAAATTAAAAGAATGTCATTTATAGTATAATATTACGATCTTGAATGAATTTATTGGTTTTTTGTTTAGCTTTCTGGTTTTCCCCTCCGGGTGTATAAACGAGCCCAGTTTTCTATGGAAGTACAAAATATATCTCTGTATAATAATACTTATGATGCATTGCCTTATATACTTTTTCCTGTAGGATGGGCTTCAGAGGTTTGTGCCTATAATTAACAAATTGTTTACAAATTGTGAATTTATTTCCTAATAAGTATTTACAATGTAGAACGCAGCTCTTGATGACGAATTGGTGGATGAGCTCAAAAGCCGACTGGTGACGCCCTTAAAAATCGCCAACATAAGTAAATGGGCAGTAATTGGTGTGGGATGTTTACTGGTTGTCGTCAGCGCAGTTATATTGATAATCGCTCGTAAATCTAAAGAATATGTCTAAATGTCTATTCATTATAAGTATCTGGAAACATAGAATTTTTATATTTTTGTTTTATTGCATTGATAATGTGAAATGATGTGTATGGTAATACATACTCAACTACTATGAAATTATTTTTAAGCACAGTGCAGAAGACAGTCTTTCGTTACCCCATATTTAATATTTTTTGATTTATTGATTTCATTTTACATAATTTTAATTATAGTATGTAAATGTGAATATACTAATTTATGTGTCTAAATATTTAAGCTGCAGTTATTTACCATAATTTTAAGTAACATAGCTTTGCATTGAATGTGATTAAAACAATAACACTTACATTTACAATTCTACTTGCAAGCATATTATTGTGCAACTATTTCAATGTTCTAAAGAGCTCTGTGTAGGTTGAGATATTTCGTTTTTCCTCAACATTTGTCGTCCGCTCCTTCTGTTTTAATAATTGCACAAAATAACTTATCTCCTCCTGTTTCTGACAAACATTATAACCAGAAACTTGTGTGCAAATTGCTTCTGGCCCGCAATCATAATCGGTTTCACAAATACAATTATCCCTAAGACCGCAATAAATCTCTTGAGGGTCTAAAGTGATGTCATCAGACACACCGAGGACTCTCCTTCCAAAATCATTATGAAACACGCCTATTGGGTCATACTTAATCATGTAATGCTTAAATAGTTCCAGATTAGGCACAGTTTCTTGCAGAGTTTTCTGTTTTAAGTAATACAAACCGTTTTTACCCCAATGTGGACGTCCACCATGGCGATCGATCTGTATTTATAGAAGTACAGTAATATTATAATTATAACCAACAACAGCACAATTCAAACACTTTAATTTATTGTTTCCAAGTTTTTGTTAAGTAATAAGTAATAGCAATATGAATAAGAAATACTTGCCAGAGCTTGCATTATAGCCTGATGAGCGCCTAAACCAGCTTTAGCCTTATTATATGGATCAAATCTTGCCGGAAGAACCCAATCGATGTGGACAGTCTCCCTTCCATGTTCAATAGCCATAATATTATCAGAAGCTTTAGAAAACCTAAAATAGAAACCAATCATTGGAAATTCAGCAGGGGACTCCGCCAGAATTGACTTTATTGTATTGGGAATTCTTGGAAGTTCCTTAAGATCCATTGCCACTGCAGATTCTTCAGGGTGAATGTCCCATCCACAACTTTCAGGTTTACAGCGGTTTGCCATTAAGTTGTAGCCATTACCAACAGCAGGGTTTACCAGATATTTACCATCCTGTGTGAAAATTGGAGGTTTCTCAGGTATCTGTTTATGAAGAGATAATTGCGTCAATGTTTGTACAAGTCTCAATCCGTGTAAATCAGAGCGATCTTGTTGCAACTCCATGATGTTCTTAATGTTTGCTACGAATTCTGGATCTAAATCTGGAATCAAATTCGTCGTAGCGTTTCCTGCGGTATATGGAGCAATGTAATTTCCTCTTGATACAACTACGGAGTTATCTGACGGAAACCACCAGAGTTGGAAATAATCATTGGATCTTGCCATCCTCCTTGCTTCTCCGTTAAAAAGAATCTTGTCAGAGTCCGGATAATTGAAGATATTCATTTTGAAACTGGGTACTGTTTTTAATGTTACGGAATAAATAATTCCCAAGAGACCTAAATGCACTCTGAATGCATTCAAATCATTCAGCTCAGTAATATTTTGAATTCTTCCGATTCCATCAACGAGTGTCATTCCAACTACCAAATCGGAAATAGCAGTAGGGTGGAATAAAGAAGAACCATGGCTTCCGGCTCCCATTGCACCACCAATAGTAATTCCTCCGTAAGTCGGAATATGAATGAGAGCTCTGCCTTGTGTATTCAAAGCGTCCACCACATCCATAAGCTCGGCTCCTGCACCAACAGTTACTGTATTATCAGAATTCATTTGCACAAAATTGATGTTACTCATCTTTACTGGGATTCCATCTGTACAGATAATATCTGTAGCTGAGTGACCACTTCCTACAGCCTTGATCGTTGTTCCTCTAATTATAGCAGTCCGAACTAAATACTGCAGATCATTCAGTGAAGTTGGGAATTGATACGGGTAGGACGGGTAACAAACCGTTTTCTCTTGGAAGGAACCGTATGAATATCTTCCTCTACAAGATCATAAAATCATATTTTTTCTATGTCTTACAATTTTTCCAAGGTGTAGTATGTAAATGAATTACTGATTTTAAAAATGTATTTGTAACTTACCCATTTTTTGGTGGTTTAGAAAAAGGTTTTTTCGGAACAACCAGGGGTCCAGGTAGTAACGGATATCTGATGGATCCAAAAGTTTGTAGTAGAATCAATGGAAGTGTTGATTGATATGGCAAAGAGTTGTATGTTATAGGCAAAATGGGGTTTATAACTGGAATGCTGAATGGCTCCATTGTAATTTACGGCTGATACATCAAAGCTATTTCTTGCTGTACAGTTCGATAATTTTTCAGACTTAGAAATTAATTTTTTAGAAATAAATGTTGCTGTATTCAAAACGTGTTAAATAGTATCTGAGAAAACTCTGTGTGTTCCTCTGCGAAATGTTTTATGGATGTATCGAGTCTCTTAAGCTGTCAACATCTGCACTAAAGATCTGTTTACAGCCAGACGAGCTTCTTAATATGCCATTGGCTGCAATTTTGACCTGTAGGGGTGTGGACGGAGAAGATTTGCCTCATAATAATACATTTAGGTACATTAAGGTAGGTTGAGAAAACTTGCGATTCTGTCTTATTCTTCTTCTAATCCATTACGTACATGCATGTGAAAAACGTTTATGCACAGAAGAAGCATCTATAAATGATAAAGCCACTTTTCATATCACGGTGTATATTAAAGTTTCGATAAGAATCTGGATTGGCATGATACGGTCAGTTTCCCTGCAATTTATTAATTACAGGATTCCCAATAGAAAAGATACGGAGGAAATCGGCACAGCAGCATATCTGAGATGAGATATCTGGGAGTAGCTTGAAGATAGAAGTGCCATTCGTTTATATGTGCCTATTTATCAAAAATATTATTATAGCGGTCGCAGTCATGTCTTGTAATAAATGGAAATATAGTGGTTTTGCAACATCAGTCTTCTGGCCTGATGCCTCCTGCCAATATATTTATGTACCTACAACAGAAAATTGAACTCAACAAGTTTTGTGCTACTCTGGGAATTCAATCTAAACTGTACAAATGAAGAGATGAGTGTTTTTCATTGAATCTCTTAGCGGCGATTTGTATGCATCTGAGTGTGTAATAATAAGATTATTATGTTAATTTTTTCTCTAATGGGCTGGGCAGAAGTTAATATTTTTTTAAGTAGGGACAGTATAAAGATGGGTATTATGCAACGAATTCTTAATAATAATAACACATGAGCTGTAAAAAGTAACAAGTAAACGAATGAATGTGATCCGGGTACAATTTTGCTTTGCGTCCCTCCGACGTAATCGAGACTGTCTACTTCATCCTTAATGATGTATTTATCTGAATTGAAAGTAGTATAGGTACTTACCAGCAATAATAAAATTTTCGATTAACTTGAAATGGCTATAAAAGATTTTTATTGTCACAAATTGTTATTCACTTTTGTGCGCAACTATGTTCTTATTTCATCTTTTTATACAACAAAAGATAAAATACTCTATATATCTACTCAGCAGATAAGTAAGTTTCTAAATCTTATAGTAGTAGAATTTAAGTAAACATGTATGGTAATACGTATGGTATGTGTACGAATATTCTGTTATAAGAAATCTGTAAATGAAAAATTCACTGTATGCGAAGAACTAAATAAGTAACTCTAAAACAACATCAGTTATATCCTACACTTTTTGAGTATCAAGTTTGATAATCTCTGAAACTATATTTTGGTATACAAATATATCTACAGATAATGTAAATGTAAATAGGAAATGTAGGTTTTAGTTTAGGAAGGCATAAGGTATGCATTAATAATACTATTGAGGTTAAAGCTATTGTGTGCATTGTGGACAGTGCGATTTATCTGTGTGCATAAAGGCAACATGGGCAGTAAGGAATAATACGCAGCCGAATGGATGTAAAAATAAATTATTATTCTGGAATGAACTGCCTAGACTTGTTAAGTAGCGGAGCTACTTTTTAAGTAGCGGAGCTACTTTATAGGAAGACCAAAGCTGTCCGTCCGTCTGTCCGTCCGTCCGTCCTTCACCTCGATAACTCGAGAACGAGTTGAGATATT
>JABASD010005032.1:0-13555 GCA_019776165.1 Pogonognathellus flavescens | reverse complement strand
ATTGGCCTTCACTTAGACAAACATACACGTACCCACAAATTATAGTATTAGTATAGCGTTTTTTACACAAATTCATGAAAATTGGCCCAAAATGACCGAATTGGAAGCTAAAGATGATGACACATCTTTTAAATACGTTTTAGTGCATTTCTAATGCGAAAATAATTAATTCGTAAAATTATTAAAATATATCAGTGTGCAAAGTGAGCTTGTAACTGACGAAGCAGTAAGTTTAGCCAGATTTTTTGACCGAAATACTTACTCCATAAAACTATGACGGTAAAAAATATAAAGTATGTTTAAAAGTTCCTTAACCATCGTAGATTTGGTTGGATGTAGTAAAGTAGTAATTATTGCTTGATGTCAGACAAGTATTTTAGTTGAAATTAAACGTGTATCACAAGATTTCATTTCACCAGATCTTCATGAATTATTACTACTTTACTACAGAATGGCAAGATTACTAATAGGTTTACCCGTTTATAACCCTGGAACCAATTTTGATTACTACTATTTGATATTTCAGTGCTTTAATACAAGGGTTAATACTATAATTGAAAAATGCGAAATTATATTTCACAAATATTGTATTAGGAGTCCATGGACATGGATCTTTAAGTCTCTTAGCAACATTTGTAGGATACTATGATTACATAGGTTAAATGTTGTTTCGTGTGATGTTTAATTTAGTGCAAAGAAATTTAATATGATTTAAACTATTTTGATATGAAACGTAATGTTATGCAACAAGCTTTTAATTAATCAAAAAACTGAAAGTGCAAAATTAAAATCTAAATAAGAGTAATATTTTGTACGCATAAAACTTTTTTTAAAACTATGTACTTCATTCACAATAGGTAGATAACGCTTAATATTCAACTTTACAAGATAAACCATATATTGGCCAAAGGTTTTGTAAAAATTTATGCAACTTTTAAGCTTCATGATCAAATTCATGTAAATGGATCACGCCGTCCTTGTTGATATCCATTTCCTCGAAACCAATTTGTATTTTCATATATGGACGTACAACAACCGTTGACGCATGACTTTTAATTGTCACATTTGCGAACTTGTGTGCTTCAGCGAGGTCAATGACTCCGTCTTTGTTGTGGTCGATGAAATCAAAATGAATTTTGGCGTCGACGACTGAGGACTCCAATTCTGCAGCTCTTTTCTCCCGCCCCTTTAAGATCTGCATTGGTCTGATACACTCCTCCTTTTCACGACAGACTCCCCCGCAGTTACAGCAAAAAATGTTGCATTTTTCAGTTGCGCAGCAACCAAGTATTCCATTCTTCTTGCAACAAACCGCCGTGGTTTCACCCCAGTAAGATGCAAATAGAACAATTGCTGCAGCAACGTAGAACACAGGTCTCATTTTGTTTCGTCAAAGATTATCGGTCTGTGAACAAAAGGCAAAATATCTAATAACTAAAATAATTAAAATAATGTTGCTAAAATGTATCATTAATTAATATCGAGATAACTCGGACAATGCGCCAATGGACAGGAAAAGTAATGTCATATTTGGAACAATTTGTTTTTCATCAGTTCGACATGTATCGTCATACAGACCGGTGTGTCAGGATAAAAACAATTGTAAATAATAAATAAAGCTGCTAAAAGCCTCAATGAATAATGAATAGTGAAGAATTACAATTTTACAGATAGTGTTACACCATTTTAATCCATTCGACGTTTATATGAAATAAAACCTTACCTTGCAAAAATATTTTTATGGACTGAATTTAATATTTGGATGCAAATAAATTAAAAAAATATATCGGGCAAGATAAATTGACATAAAATTAAAAAAATCATCACCGGAATAACAAAAAATGAAAAGTTGTTTTTTAAATGCACAAAGGTATCAATGACTTGGACTTGAGATGGATTAAAAGTGTTTGTACATTAGAACATGTATGTATATATAGCTGCCTTTCTGATATTTGTTTTTGTTTCATTTTTCCTCGCGGTTTCTTTTTCTGTTGATGAATCTCTAGCACTTGGCAGAAAATAAACAATATCCGCGTTCTGTGGTTACCGGGTCTTTCTTATGCTTGTAACTAATTCGTATATTGTGATGAATAATATACGAATAATTCTAACTTCTACGAAAATTTACAGTTCATTAACCTATTAAATTTACACTGTTATTTTATTGTTTCTATCGATTCTAAACATAGACTTAGCTAGAATCGTTCTACTTTCTACATTTAATAAGTTATGCGTGGTAGAGCTTGTAACCTCTAAAATGTTCATTTGACGACATAAAAGAGGTGGTTGTTTTCCTGCCGGTATTTAAACTCACAAAAGTCATTTCGGGTAATGCCTTGTTACTATTTCGTGTTTTGTAATGATAAGTTTTCGTATGGAAATTCCTTTGTCCTGTTTTCAGGATTTTTAACTTGCCATTATATGATATTCCGAAATAATATGTACTAAATGTTTTATACAATAAATACGTCCTAATGCTGGAAATGTTTTTGTTGCTTTTTCAATACGTTATTTTTTTGCAAATAATAATTGAATTTTATCACGTGTAATTTATTTTTGGGAATGGTTTTTATAGTGATATTATTATCTCCCGGTTGTCAAAAATAAGGAAAATAATGAATGCAGGACATATTTATGAATTTGCGCGTTCAGTTATTCAAAACCGCTACGAATTACGATCTCAACTTTGTCAGCTATAGTTGACGTTCATTGGAATATGCTTTGTATTTATATAATATTGTAATACATAATTAAAGTTAAATGTAAAAGACAATTTTGACATTTCAATATTAATATTTTCATTGCCGACATAATATATGTACCCATTTCTTAGAACTTTCAAGTATGCTTTTCATCAACATTTTCTATAACAATTGCAAAAACGCTTAGAGGCATCTACTGTACTAATATTTTTAATCTGGCAGTATTGTTAAAATTGTGATGTATGAATCAATATTGATACATATCCTTCATTATATTCAACAACACTCTTGATTCGTCTGTTAGAATAAATATATGATATTATAGGAGTATATCCATATATAAGCTCACCGGGCTTGAACATTCCCCCAGATTTGCGGAATTTTTTTCGGTTTTTGACCCCCCCCCCCCCCAATCGAGTCAAACTACTTATTACAAAAATTTAGATACGCGTTTGGTATAATGCAAGAACATTTAAATTTGACGCCTTCGAATGATGTAAATTAGCTATTGTAATATATTTTAGGCCATTAAAGTTACAACCGGGTATTTGACTTTTGTAAAATAAATTGTTCAGTCTAATTTTGAAAGAATGAAATATAAATGCTGTACGTAATTTAAACGCTGTACTTAATGAAGCACAAGCACGGATTATTACTAACAAAGTGCACAAAATCCGGCAACAGGACCAATCAGTTGCAATTATGTACATGAAAAGTTAATAAAAATTAAAATATTGCAAATACATGTGATAAAACGTTTATTTTTTCTAAAACCTCAGCCAAAATAAGTAAAGTGGATATTACTTTAAACTAAATGCAACAAACCGGCAATGAATAAATAAAGGTAGTCTCATAATTTTTTTCCTTTCTTATTAAGCCTTTATTGTAAATTAGCCACAGCTATTCAATAACTATAGACATTGAAAATAAGACAAGTAAATTTTTAAATATGAGTGAATGAACTTCAGTAAAAGACGGCTTTAGTTTCTAAGAAGGATATTTGAATACGAAAAACTGCAGGTTAGTAATATATGCAAAGTATGTGAGTCTGTAAAATAGAATAAAATCAAAATCATTAATCAAATTCGTGCATATGAATCAGGCCGTCTTTGTTGCTGTCCATTTCATTAAAATGAAATTCAATTTTAATGGTTGGAAACGTGTGGGATAGTTTCATTCCTAATGTAGAATTAGCGTATTTGTGAAGTTCAACGAGATCAATGGCTCCGTCTTTGTTGTGGTCGACGAAATCAAACTTTTGCTTGGACTCTACAGTGGATGTTTCAGCTTCTCTTCGTTTGCGTCCTCCTGCTGCAAGCGCTGCTTTGCCGGCCATTGTAGTCCATGCCCAGTCATATTTGCATTCATTTTTCGAACGACAGTTTCCTCTGCATTTGCAGCAAAATATGTTACACTTGCCGGTAGCACAGCATTGGAATTTGCCGTTGTTGCTGCAACACACAGCTGTAGATTCTTCCCAAAAGAGTGATAAAACTACAACCACGGCAATTACGAAAAATATTGACTTCATGTTGACCGCCGGCAGGTTTTAAATCTGTATAAATCAAAAATCAATTTTAGTTGTGATAAAATTCAATGATCAATTTCACTTAAGCGATGTAATCAATGTGACAAATTAAATAAATAATAAATACCGCTGCTATAAAAAAATGATAAATTATTAAAAGTTTGCAATTGATACAAAACCAAATCTATATAATGTTCTGCCACCTTAATATTTATTGCCCAGTTACTGGACAGTTTTAAAACTAATTTGGGATATATTTGAAATATAGAAAGCTGTAACTGTAAATGTTGCAGTTCTTCAGAAAATAAATAAAAAAGTAAATTTATTTGTGTAAAATATTTCAAGAAATAGGATTGAAGTACATTATCAAAACAATGTTCATAAAATCTTTGACTTAGATTAATATTATCTAATAGAGAATAAATGTTGCAATTAATAAATATCGTAGAATTTGAAAAGATATCTACAATTAATGCGTCAAAATTTATAATAAAAAAATTTCGCAAGATAAATGGATTTAATTTATCGTTTACCAGAAATTCTGAATATTTAATAGTAGTCAAGTTTTATTCACTTGTGACTGATTGATGGCAATCTGAACATTTATATTTATACCAGTTGAGATTGTTTTTCATATCCCAATCAATTTCCGGTTGAAGTATTTAGACAAGGAAAAAGAAACAGAAGCTATGTGCTGTGGTATTTCTTTCTTAGACTTGAAACCGACCGGATAAAACGGTTATTCTCCTTCAACGAATATTTCAGTATTCTTAAGACTCAAGAAAACTTCTAACCGAAAAGGAGCAATGACCGTGTATACTAGTAAAGAGCCAGTGTTAATTACTGTAAAGCAAACTTATGTACATAACAATAACATCCGGTTTTTGTTTAAATATTATATTTCATGGACGAATTAAACTTATGGCAGACTCACTTTGAAAATTGTCATTGTGTCATATATTATGCGACTTGAATAAAATGTACATCATTCATTTTAATACTGGCATATATATGCATTTTGGACCGATTTACCCAGTCAGAAACAAAAGAAGAATATGTAAAACCAAATTCATTTCAACGTAAAACATTTTATTTTATTAATCTTGCGGATTTTCATCTGTGTGGTTTATAAGTCAAAAGGTGTGTTTCTAAATATTAGATCCGTAATACTGACGTCGTCTATAGCTATGTCATGATCTTGTCGGAAGCTACTTCACATAAATGATTTTTCTTGTATCATGATATTCCAAAATGTTTACTATTTTTTTGTTCAAATTCATCCTAATAGCGGATTTATTTATGGCGCTTTTAATACGTTATGCGCTTGTTGCACCTGCAAATAACATTTAGGAAAGCCGCAGCAATTTTTACACCATTTTTTGTAAATAAAATTTTAAGATTGATTCGTTGAAAATGTTGTCATAGATTTGTTATTAATGACAATGTTAACTTTACAATAATGCATTACGCTATACATTGATGGTTGAAAAAACAAATGCGATGTGCCGTGATACAGGGTATGGCATTTGAAAAAAAAGTGAATAACTCTATTCGCATTTATAGGGCCCACTAGTAAGCATCTAAAGTTGATTTTACATGCACGTAAATTTTCGCGCACTTAAAATCAGGGTAAAATAGACTTCCCATTTTGCATGTAATACTTTTAAAAATAGAATCATCGTGATTAGGTCATTGCAGAATTTATAACAAAGCAAAGCGAAATTCAAAATTCTTTAACTTTGTACATCGTTTTTATGCCGTGGAGGTGAACGGCAGGTATTTCATGTATATATTTTTGATTTATAACTAATGTTTACTAAAAACTGGAAAAATGATCTTTATCACAATATTCTTCTCTAAAAAGCGGATTGGTTTTTCAAATGCCACGTTCAAGTGTAGCCGACGAAAAGTGAATTGTGTCTTTTGGGAATGGTACGCTCGTAACGATAATATTATCAGCATGTTTTCAAAAAATAAAGGAGGAAATGAATGCAGCTCATATTCATTAGTATAATTTAATTTAATTACATATGTTAAATATTAATTATAATTTAAAGATGTTTAAACATATTTATTGAAATAGTTGTAATACATGTACAATATTGTAATATCAAATTAGATTTGAAGACAGTCTTCAATTTTTTCCATTTAAATAATAATAGTAATGTCGAAAGAAGATCATACACAGAGTCAAGAGTACACCCATGTAATTATTTCGCCTATTGTTTTAAATTTTTAATCCGATTTAATAAATACCAACGCGTTTGACAGCAGATAACTGCTATTGTGCTATTCTTAACAAAATATATGTCTAATTGTCAATAAAATGGAAAAGTTTGAAAAGTTTAGTTATTTTTATAGTCCATCCCCCATCAGTATGCTTTAATCGGCAAGCACTATCTAACTGAATAGATCACTGTTCTCCCTGCGGGCAGACTGTGTTTTAAGGCTAGGGTAACTTTTTAAGGTATTTAAGGAACTCAATCCACCCACCACTAAGGCCAGATCCCCGTACTATCACAGAGCCAAGATCGTCACCAACCAACAACCGAGCTTGTGAGTTGAACCCACCAGTAATCGACCTCAGAGGGTCTCATACCTCGTTTCCAGGGTGCCGAGTCCCTGTCCACTAAGCCACAGCTGCTAGGAATAATATGTGAATCAATGCGCTGCTGTATTTTTTATTTTCCGTCCGCGTGATTACATATTATGCTACACTGACAGATTTTGGTAAACCAATAAGGATTTGTTTGTTTGTTCTCTTGCTTTACGTATCAATATAATTCAATAACTCCAAATGTAATAAATTAACAATTACAATTGATTTTATGCCATGAAATTAACATCAAAATAAGTGGTTCGTAAACAATATGCTTATAAGTCGGATGAATATGTTAAATATATTATCTAAATAAATAAGCATAAAATAAATATGAATTTAAACAAATTGTGGAAAATTCACACCACAAAATATAGTCCGAAAATATGTAAAAAATTTAAAACAAAACATGAAAATGCTATATGGCTAAACGTTTATTTGTTTGAAAAACTCAACCTATAGAATAAGTGCAGTGTATATAAGTTATTAATTACAATAAGAAATTCAGCAAACTGACAAAAAATTAAAACGTGAATTGTCATTTTATTCCCTTTAAAGTTTTTATAGAAATTAACAACAAAATACACAATAACTAGTCATTATATAAGACGAATAATTTTTATTTTTAACATAATAAATAAAAAAAACAATGCTACTAAGAAGGCGAAATAAGACTATATTTAGATAACAAAATAATGTTTTTCTGAAAAGTATGAATAAATTAGGAACGTATTTAGATAAGAAAAACTGCAGCTTAGTAACATAAAAAATAAGTTGTGTATGTGTAGATGAAAACTAAAATATTGCAAACACATCGGATAAAATGTTTATTTATTCTAAAATCTCAACAAATATAGGCAAAGTGGATGTTATTTCAAACGTAATGCAACAAACCAGCAATGAATAAATACGGTAGTCTCATTATTTTTCTCCTTTCTTATTAAGCCTTTGTTTTAAATTAGCAACCGAAATACAATAAATATAGACATTGGTTATAAGACACATAATTTTTAATTATCAACAGAGTAAATGAAACGTAAGTAATAAGCAGCTTTAGTTTCTCAGAGGAGGAAAGGAGAACATTTAAATAGGAAAAACTTCAGGTTAGTAAATAATGTAAAGTATATGAGTGTAAAATAAAATTAATGCCCGCCATCATATTCGTGAAGATGAATCAGGCCGTCTTTGTTGTTGTCCAGTTCATCAAAATGTATTTCAATTTTAATGGATGGAAACCTGAGGAACGTTTTCTTTCCTAATGTAGTATTTGCAAATTTGTGAAGTTCAACGAGGTCAATTGCTCCGTCTTTGTTGTGGTCGAGGAAATCAAAGTTTTCCTTGGGGTCTACAACGGCAGGTTCAGCTTCTCTTCGTTTGCGCCCTCCTATTGCTCCAGCCGCTAGTTTGCTGGCCGTTGCAGTCCACTTCCAGTCATATTTGCATTCCTGTTTCGAGCGACAGCTTCCTTTGCAACTGCAGCAATTCCATTTACACTTGCCGGTAGCGCAGCATCCGAATCGGCCGTTGTTGCTACAACACATGGCTGTAGATTCATCCCAAAACATTGACAAAACCACAACCACAGCAATTACGAAAAATATTGACTTCATGTTGACCGCCAGCAGTTATTATCAGCTCAAATCTGTTAAAATCAGAAAGTAATTTTAGTCGAGACAAAATTCAGTAGTAAACTAAATGAATGAATATGAATATCTAAAAGAAAAATTAAAAAATCAATTTAAACAAAATAATATCTAATGTTAAAATTTATTTTGCAATCATAAAGCCTTTACTTCGGCCACAACGACTGTATGTAGTTAGGTTGGCTCTCAGCAATAACTGAAAATGTTTCAATTTTCCCAAATGTGAGTAAAAAAGTAATTTCTTCAGAGAAATATATCAAGAAAAGGATTTAAGTACATTGGCAAAATAATGTTGGTGAAAAATTTTACGTTTTTTAAATGAATTTAGAGAATATATGCCGTAAAAATGAAAATCACTTGATGTAGAATTTTCAAAAATCTGTAAAATAAATGGATTTTATATTACCAGAATTGCTGAAGGTTTAACACTAGTCAAGTTTTAGTAGCTTGTGACTTATTGATGGCAACCCGAACATTTATATATATACCCTTTGAGTTTGTTTTTCATTTCCCAGTCGATTTCCGGCTGAAGTATTTAGATCAGGAAAAAGAAACAGAAGCTATTTGCTGTGGTATTTCTTTCTTAGACTTGAAACCGACCGGATAGAACGTTTGTTTACCTTCAGCGAATATTCCAGTATTCTTAAGACTCAAGCAAGCTTCTAACCGACAAGGATCAATAACCGTTTATTCTAGTAAAGAGCCAGTGTTAAGCAAAGCATTATACTTATGTACATGACAAAAACATCCGGGTTGTTTTTGAATACTATATTTTATGTACGAATCTAACTTTTGACATACTCACTTTGAAAATTGTCATTGTGTCATTTATTATATATTAAGCGACTTGAATAAAGTATACATCATTGATTTGGCTAATGGCATATGACTAATGGCATATATTATGCCTTTTGGTCCGATTTGCTCACATAGAAGCAAAAGAAAAATAAGAAAACCAAACTCATCTAAACCGAACATTTCATGTTATCAATCTTGCAGATTTTGATCCATGTGGTTTAAAAGTCAATAGGTATGTTTTCAAATATTTAATCCGTAATATTGACGTATTTTATGTCATGATCTTGTCGGAAGCTACTTTCTATAAATGATTTCTCCCGTATCATGATTTTTCGAGATGTTTACTAAGTTTTTGTCTATAAATTCATCCTAATGGCGGATTCAGTTTTGGCTCTTTTAATACGTTATGCGCTTATAGGACTTGCAAATTGAGAAAGCCGAAACTATTTTTACATCAATTTTTGTAAATAAACTTTTTAAATCTGATTCATTATAACTTTTGCCATGGATGTGTGTTGTTAATGATATGGTTAATTTTACAATGAAAATAACTATTCAGTACGCCGATGTGCCGTAAAACATGGTATGGAGTTTGAAAAATGATATGAATATCTCTTTTCGCATTTATAGGACACACTAGGAAGCAAGTAAAATTTATTATTTTATATGCACGTAAATCTTCGCGCACTTACAATTTACAATCAGGGTAAAATAGAATTCGCATTTTGTTTGTTTTGCTTTTGAAAATAGAATCGCCGTGTTTCAGTCGTTGCAGAATTTATAACAAAGCAAAACGAATTTAAAAATTATTTAACTTTGGACCTCGTTTTTACCCCGTGGAGGTGAACGACAGGTATTTCATGTATATATTTTTGATTTATTACTAATGTTTACTAATAAAGGGAAAATTGATCTTTATTACTTTTAATCGGAAAAGCGGATTTGTTTTTCAAATGCCACGTTCATGTATGTAGACGACTCTTTTAGTTTTGTTTAGAAGGTAATCTAATCAAGTGTATGAATAAGTGTTCATCATATGTAAACTAATAATATGCAAATGTAAAAAAAATTACAAACAAGCATAATCTGTATGCTGATATTATAAATAGTAACGAAATAATAAAACATTTCCTTAACATATTCAAACTGAATAATTGCATTTTAATACGTCAGTATGTTATGATGCATTCAGTCAATACTTGGGAATTTTTTGCGAAAATGTTATTGTATTAGTTAGAAAACTACTAAAATATAATGAACTACTCTCTATTTTTAGAATTAGGCTTTTTGACATGCAACCTTGATCTCCGTTGTTAAAACTAAAACCAAAACTGTTGCAACATAATTTTGGCGTTGACCCTAATTGAAGACTACACAATGAAAATGTCCATGAGAACTTCATACTTCATAATTAGCACTTTTAGTTATGGGTTTCTCAATTGTATTTTCTCACGATGAACCTGAATTATTTCTTATGGGAATTGTACCCTTGGAACGATAATATTAGCTGCATATTTTCGGAAAATAAATGAGGAAACGAATGCACGTCATATTTATTAGTTCATGCATAAGTATAATTTAAAGTTTCTTAAATAAATAGTTAGTTACGTTTTACTTTCACCAACGTTATATTTTATAAATCACGTCCATTGTTGAAATAGTAGTTGCAATACATGTACAAGTATTACTTATATGTACATGTATTAGTAACATCAAATTAGGTTGATCACATTCTTGTATTTTGCCATGCAATTTTGCCATTTCAATAATAATATTAATGCGGAAATAATATACTACACACGCACACGATCAAGAGTATATTCATGTAATTCTTTCACCTAATTTTTTATTTAATCGTATTTAATAATTACCAAAGCGTTTGAAAACAGGAAAAGAGTATTTTTAATGAAATATTAGTCCAATTGTGAATAAAATGTGATAATATGTGAATCAATGCTGTAGCATTTTTTATTTTCCTTCCGCTTTATTACATTTATTATACTGATAGGTTTTGGTAAATCAAAAAATGATTTGCTTGCTTGTTTACTTTCTTTACCTATCAGTATAATTCGATAAGACCAATGTTAAAAATTAATAATTACAATTGATTTTGTGCCATGAAATTAATATCAAAATAATTGGTTCGTGATCAATATGCTCATAAGTCGGATGAAGGGAATGTGTTATAGATATTATCTAAATTAGCATAACATAAATATTAATTAAAATCTATTGTGGAAAAGTCAGACCATAAAAAAAGTCCGAAAATATGTAAATATGCAAACACATAGGATAAAACGTTCATTTGTTCTAAAACATCAACCAATAAAACTAAAATGAATGTAACTTAAAACGAGATGCAACAAACCGGCAATGAATAAATACGGTAGTTTCACTATTTTTTCTTTCTCATTAAGCCTTTATTTTAAATTAGCAATAGATATACAATAACTGTAAACATTGATTATAAGACACATAATTTTTCATTATCAACAAAGTAAATGAAACGTAAGTATTAAACATCTATAGTTTCTAAGAAGGCGAAAGGAAAATATTTAAATAATTAGTAATGTATGTAAAGTATGTGAGTCTGTAAAGTAAAATAAAATCAGTTATCAAATTCGTGGGGATGAACCAGGCCGTCTTTGTTGATGTCCATTTCGTTAAAATGAATTGCAATCTGAATGGTTGGAAACGTGTGGGATGTTTTCATTCCTAATGTAGTATTTGCGTATTTGTGAAATTCAACGAGATCAATTTTTCCGTCTTTGTTGTGGTCGAGGAAAGCGAAGTTTTCCTTGGGGTCTACAACGGCAGGTTCAGCTTCTCGTCGTTTGCGTCCTCCACCGTTATATTTTTTGTATCCTTGATATGCTTTATTTGCGGCTTTCTTAGTCCATGCCCAGTCATATGTGCATTGATCTCTCGGGCGACAGCCTCCCTGGCATTTGCAGCAACCAGCGTTACACTTGCCGTTACCACAGCATCCGAGTCGGCCGTTATTGCTGCAGCAAACAGCTGTAGATTCTTCCCAAAAGAGTGAGAGAACCACAACCACGGCAATCACGAAAAATATTGACTTCATGTTGAACGCCAGCTGTTATTATCAGCCAATCTGTTAAAATAAAAAAGTCATTTTAGTCGCGACAAAATTCAGTAATAAACTAAACAAATGAATTTGTTTGTTTAAAACAAAAATTGTAAATGAATAAAAAAATTCAATTTAAACAAAGCAATATCTAATGTTATAATTTATTTTGCAATCATAACGTTCATTCCACCGTTGTAGGTTAACATATAAGGGAATGTGTTTGAAATGCAGTTAGTTGTATTGATTTGCCAGCGTAAGTATTCATAGTCGTTGCTCGCCTTTACCCCGGCCACTACGACTATGTGAGTTACGTTTGTTAAGCAATAACTGAAAAAGTTTCAATTTTCCCAAATTTTAATAAAAAAATTCTTTCGGAGAGATATATAAAAAAAGATTCAAGCACATGGACAAAATAATGCTGATGAATTTTTTTTTAATTTTTAATTGAAATTAGAGAATATATGTCGTAAAAATAAAAATCGTTGAATGTATTTTTAAAAATCTGTAAAATAAATGGATTTATCATTTACCAGAAATACAGAAGATTTATCACCAGTCAATTTTAATTACTTGTGTCTTACTGATAGCAATCTGATCATTATATATATGCATGTCCTAACATGAGTTTGTTTTACATTTCCCAACCAATTTCCTGCTGAAGTATTTAGATCAGGAAAAAGAAATACAATCCTGTTGCTGTGGTATTTCTTTCTTAGACTTGAGACCAACCGGATAAAACGGTTATTCACATTCAGCCTTAATATTTTCGTATGCTAAAAAAAACTACTAACTCAGAAAGATCAATAACCGTTAATGCTAATAAATAGCTGGCGGAAATCACAGTAATATATTTCTGTGCCTAAATACAACATCTGGGATATTTTTGAATATATTTCATGCAGGTATATCTAACTTGTGGTCCACTTTCCTTTTTCCATATATTAGGCAACTAGAAACAAGTTTACTTCATTCAACTTAATCATGATATATAGGCCCGACTCACCTAGTTCGAAGCAAATGAAGAAAAAGAAACCGAAATTCGTGTAAACCTAACTTTTTATTATTTAATTACTCTCGTGCATTTTGATGTGCATGATTGAAATGCCAAAAGGTGTATAATTTTTCAAACTAAGGTGCGTAATTTTGACTTAAGAGACTAGACGCTATTCATCCTATTTGCTATACATGAAAAAA
>JABASD010005031.1:0-13556 GCA_019776165.1 Pogonognathellus flavescens | reverse complement strand
CCCCCCCCCAAACGTTTTGTGACCCTACCAATCATAGTTACGCGCCTGTTGAAATTACTACTATACGTTGTAGTTTTTCTATTCTTTTTCTATCAAGTACATTACGTCAGATTTTTATGAGAGAAACCTGTAGCTATTTCATAAGCTAACCGGTTAAGTGATATTATTAGGTTAGGCTATGTTCCGATAAGATTATAAATTTCCATCATTCACTCTTCAATTTTAGATACGCATACATCAATTTAATAGAGCCAAAGAATTGAAAGAAATTGCTTATAAGATTTAATTGAAACCGAATTAGAGGTGGGGGAACAATGACTGACGAAAGAGATAAAGCTGTAAAATGTCTGCGAGAATTGAGAAATCTCCTTACAGGTAATTTTCAATTAATTAATACTAGCATGCAAATAAAACGACTTTTAAACACCATTTGACCCATTAACATTTTCCAAATTAAAATTTAGCATACTTAAGAATACTTCTATTATATTGTAGACGATGAAGATTTAAAGGTACCAATTCACGACGAAAAGTTCCTTATTCGGTTTGTGCGTGCGAAGAAATATGACGCAGAATTGGCCCATAAAATGGTATGTTTATACATTCAGTTATATTGATATTCAACAAAGTTTGACATACAACTTATCAATTTACTTTGACTGTATTAATTCATGTTACTTTTGGCTATTATCATTTTAGGTTAGAAATTATTACACAGCAAGAAAGAAAAACCCAAAAATTTCAAAATATCTTTATCCCAGTTATGAACCGATGAAATATGCTTTGAAACACAACCATGCCGGAAAATTAAAATTTAATGACCCCGAAGGACGACCCACAATATTCTATAGAAACAGTAATATTTTTTAATCAATTATCAAAAAAACTAATCATACTGATTAAATCCCATTAAAATTGTACAAGGATATGTAATACACAATATTTAATTCAACGTAGCCAGCCATACATAGATTAAACAACAAATTTTTGTTTCAATGATTAGCCGATTGGGATATGGAAAAAGTAACTTTGGACAATTTAGTGGGTAGTGTGACCATGGTTGTGGAAGAACTGCTTCTTTTTTCAATGGATGCTCAAATGAACGGAGTTAATGTAATTGTTGACTTGCATGGATTATCAATGACACAAATAAAGGAATATTCGTTGACCAGAATAAAATCGATACTCCATTTATGGCAGGTACTGTTAAAATACAATCATTTTTAAGTAATATTTTAATATTAATGATGTTAATGAATCAAATATTTAAAGTGTCAATCCATTTGTTATAGTAGTGTAATTAGTACCAATTGATTGTTGTAGGGATCATATCCAGTGAGGGTGAAGAAAATGTGTGTTGTGAATGAACCTAAAATTTTTGATGTCTTTTACAACCTGTTTAAGCCACTCATGACCGAAAAGCTGAAAAGTAGGGTAAGAAGAAAGTTGATATTGTTCAGTATTTCAAATGTGTATATTAAAATAAATTACACAGCAGTATCTTTTTTGACAGTTGGTGTTCTGTGGAGTGGATAGGGAAAAATTGCATTCATCAATACCACCAGAAATCCTTCCTGAAGAATATGGAGGAAAGTTAACAAATGAGGAAGCATTAGACTCAAACTTCATGCAATCGATCCATAAAAACGATGCCTACTATAGAGGTTAGAATTATAATAATGCAGATAATACATAGTCATACAACTATTCAGAATTATAGATGGGATTACATAATATGTACCTATAATGATCTATTTGTTATATAGAACTGGTGGATTACGGCTTCGAAAACTACGACAGTGAAGATGAAGATACTTACATGTAAAAACTTCTTTTGAATATGTCAGATTTATAAAATAATTATAAACCGGTCAACGCCGGGTGTAGCGAAACAACGAAGTTACATAATATTTAAATGTATTGAGACTTAAAATCAAACTATTGACTTATTTCGTAGTCTGTAAAGATATCATACACTGACTGTTAGTCGACGACTTTGTACGAGAATATCATTTAAGCTTTTTGAAAACTTACGTATAATTTTACTTGAATTTCGTATGAAAATTTACATTTGAATTACTCATTCATAGGCATTTATATTACATGTCTTCTCTTTTACTAACAAACCTGGTACTGACACCAAGACACATTGATTGGGTCAAAGATCATGAAGGAGGTGACCGATTAACCCCATCTTCGAAATTAACCTCACATTAGACCTCAATAGTATGTGTAGCACATTTGAAGTCTTTAGCTCAAACCGTTCTTGAGTTATCGTGCTTACGGACAGACAGACGGACAGATTGTGTTAAGTAAATAGTTAGGTAAGCTGGTATCCGCCAAACTTGCACAAGATGATTTATTTTGTAGGCCAGTCATCGTTTACTGTTTACTTATTGTAAATGCTGCAACGGCTGCACCTTCTACGACTAAGGAGTTTTTGACTCATACAAATTGTACACTATACTATATTCAAATGTATTCAACTGTCTAATCAGACAACTACAATTAAAAAAATTAAATTGTTCAAAATCTAATATCGGAATTTGTTATATATATATGTTTTTCCCACGTATAAAGGATAAGTTAAAAAGTTTAACCAACCAACAGAAATTATTTTATTATTAGACAGAACAGATTTTCAGTCATGGAGGTTTGGTTTCGTATCTTTTCGCCATCATGAATGACGCTATTGCTATTGTAATTCAAATATACTCTTAATTAATATCGCGAAATAAATAATGCACATTACTAACTTTTTTGTTGTACGAAGTTCATTTTACATAGCATCAAATCTATTCAAGTAGCACATTATTGTATGTAAATCATGTATTATGCATGAACTTGGCCTTGGGCTTCTTTAGGATCCTTCTTAATATATGTTTGCAGTTACACATTAGAGGTTGTGATTTGTCAAGTTTTCAGGAAGCAAACCAAACCGGTATGCTACATAAACAAAACCAAAACCAGGCCAGCTCTTTAAAAAATTTCTTGCAACCAAACCGGAACCGTATAATACTTCATACACAAACCGGAACCAAACGAACATTTTCAGCAGAATCCGTTGTAAACTCCCAAATTAGCGAAAAAGTCAATTTTTGCCGAAATACGTGCAATTTTATACCAAAAATACTCGTTTTATGACATTTTCTACCACGTTTGGTGGAGACGTCGCTTAAATGTAAGAACCAAATCAAACTGGGGCCATTCGCGGAGGAACTATCTGACCACACCGGAATCAGGTTTGGTTCTAAATTAAAGAACCAAGCCGGACCATATCGGGATGGTTTGGTTCTTGATTCCGGTTAACCATTTCCACCTCTAGTGCACCTGCACACATAAAACATGTTAACTATTTTTTTTATTCGTTACATGTCAAAAGCTCTTTAAAAATTACTATTAATTACTTTAACATGTGCAATAGTTATTCCTTTCCCTTCTCACGCTGTAAAGTAATCCCAATGAGTTTTATATACATGTACCTTCACTATTAATAGTATTGTATAATATGTACTAATGTGCTTAATGTCTTGTATTTCTATTATTGTTCTATCAGTTTGGCTAATCTTCTGCTTGCTATTCAAAGTGCTCTGACTACTAGTTAGAGATACAAAGTCAGTTCTAATAGAAAATGCATATGTAGTTAATGAGGTGGTACAACACCTACTGAAGTACTTTTGCATGTCTAAGAAATGCATTATCTGCATTACAATGCTTTTATGAGAGAAACCTGTATTTCATGGACTTCATGGACCGGTTAGCAGCACAAATATAATGAGGTTCCGAAAGGATTGTTCCATCATTAACACTTCAATTTTAGATGCGCATACATCAATTAAAAAGAGCTAAATAATTGAAACAAATTGTTTTTAAGGCTTTGTTGAGAAAAGGAATTAGAGTTGGGAGTAACGATGACTGAAGAAAGAGAGAAAGCTATAAAATGCCTGCGAGAATTGAGAAATCTCCTTACAGGTAATTTATAATTAATACTAGTATAAAAATAAAATGCAAATATAAAATACCATTTCACCAAATTAAATACATTTTTCAAATTAAAATTCATTATATCTAAAAATTACTTATATCATAGACGATGAAGATTTAAAGTTGCCAATTCACGACGAAAAGTTTCTTATTCGGTTTGTACGTGCGAAGAAATATGACGCAGAATTGGCCCATAAAACGGTAAGTAGGTCAATAGGTACATTGCATTTTATACATTCAGATTGATATTCAAAAAAGACATTTTGCGTGCTGTATTAATTCACGTTATATTCGCCTGTTATCAAATTAGGTTAGGAATTACTACACAGCAAGGAAGAAAAACCCAAAAATTGCAAAATATCTTTATCCCAGTTATGAACCGATCAGATATGCATTGGAACACAATTATGCCGGAAAATTAAAATTTAATGACCCCGAAGGACGACCCATAGTTATCTATAGAAACAGTAATTTTTTTTGTCAATCAATTGTCCGAAAAATTAAAGCAGTTCTCAATGATCATGCTTATTAAAGCCCGATAAAATTGTACTAACAATAATATAATATGTAATACGAAATATAATCAAATATATTTAACCAGCCATTTAACAAATTTTATTTCCAATGATTAGCCGATTGGGATATGGAAAAAGTAAATTTGGACAATATAGTGGCTAGTATGACGATAGTTGTGGAAGAACTGCTTCTTTTTTCAATGGATGCTCAAATCAACGGAGTTACTGCAATATTCGACATGAATGGATTATCAGGGACACAAATGAAGGAATATTCGTTGACCAGAATAAAAGCGGTACTGAATTTATGGCAGGTATTGTTAATATACAAACATCTTTAAGTAATATTAATGATGTTGATGATTCAAATAAAGTGTCAATCTATTTGTTATAGTAGTACAATAAATTAGTGCATGTATTGATTGTTGTAGGGATCTTACCCTATGAGGGTGAAGAAAATATGTGTTGTGAATGAACCCAAAATTTTTGAAGTGCTTTACAACCTGTTTAAGCCACTTATGACTGAAAAGCTGAAAAGTAGGGTAAGAGGAGAGTAAATATTGTCCTTAAAGTATTTAAAATATTTGTAATTATACAACAGTATATTTTTTGCAGGTGGTGTTCTGTGGACTGGATAGGGAAAAGTTGCATTCATCTATACCACCCGAAATCCTTCCAGAAGAATATGGAGGAAAGTTAACAAATGATGAAGCATTAGATTTAAAATTCATGCAATCTATCCATAAAAACGATGCTTACTATAGAGGTTAGAATTATAATTATTATAATATGAATAAGACATACAATTTTTTGGTAGATATATTCATATATTACTTATAATGATCTATTTTTAAAATAGAACTGGTGGATTACGGCTTCGAAAACTACGACAGTGAAGATGAAGATACTTACATGTAAAAACTACTTTTGAATATTTCAGCTTTAGAACATAATTAAAATCATTAAAAGTTATTATTGTAAATTCAAAAGAAATTTTGTGAAATCAAATAAACTGTTACAACTGTAACAAATGCATGTAAAGAGTACCTACCGTCAGGTTATTTGAAAATTTTATTTTATATTTAATTTAATTTAATTTTAAAATCAATATCACACCAAAAACTACTACACGGACCCATTCCCATAACTACCAACCTGTTCCAGTCCTACCACTGCACTACAAACCCAATCCATTCCCTCCACTACTTTTGTGCACAGACATCGGAAGGACGGACAGACGGACATGAACCCTGTTCCTATAAGCACCTGACGGTACTAATAGCAAACTTGGACATCACATTCTGATTTACAATTTTTAAATACGTATATCTATATATTTAACACTTCTATGAGAAATATTTCGCACCGACGATGTTTAAGAATAAATGGAAAAATTCACGTAAAAATTCATTTATCATTTCATTTTTCTGTTTCATTTCGTTAATTAATTTTTTCATTTCATTTGTTTTTGAGCAAATGAAATGAAATGACGATTGAAATTAATCGTACACTAATTAATGATGTAGGTAATAGGTAAGTATGTATTTACAAACAGGCTTAATCTTGGCATTTTAAGATTATATTGAAATATTTTTGACATTAACCTTTTGTAGTTGATTTTTATAAATAAGTACCTCTTATTGCTCGTCAGAAATAAACTCACTCATTGCATTGAAGTGTAGAGCTTTGGAAGTTAACAAAAGGGTCCTGAGGAAAACTTGGTCGGCCGATGTTTATTTAAATTCTCTGATACTCACAGATACAAACATTTATTTTGACCAATTCTGAAAATCAATCAAATTGGAAGCGTATTTCAACATGATAAATGTGCAAATATCGCAAACTGCCGTGTTTTATGATGAATGAAAATCCCAATCCCACTTTATCGATTAATACCAACAGTTCCATGATAATTAAATATTTTAAATCATGAAAACTTTGTAATTGTTATGTATTATGTAAATGATACATAATGTATGCGTTCTATATATGGCTAAAACATTCAGTGTTATCTGAACATTATACACGTGAATGTCATTTACTTTTGCCCTTTAATCTGCAGTTCGTCAAACTAAGGATATCTGAGTATTTCAAGTGCAAAGCGCAGTAAATGAATAAAGTTGTAGTTGGAATTCCCGAAGAATGGACTCTTGAAATTGCCAAGTTGAAGGCCAACAACTATTGCACTGACTACATTGCAGACAGTAAAAATGTGAACAAGTGTAGTATGTGTATGTGCAGAAAAAGTGTGTAGAAATCTATGTATTGAGAATTGAGATTATCATTCGTCTCAATTTGAGACGAATGATAAAATAAATTATATTATGTGTTCACTTTTATTTCCAAGTACAACGTTTCACTTGAATTGAAAAAAGCAGCAATAAATATTATCCAAATCACAGTGGAAAATGGAAGAAGAAAAAGTTAAGGCTGTGCAATGTCTAAGACAACTAAGAATACTCCTAACTGGTAAAATGAAAAATTTGTATCAGTAACAAAAAATTCTTTTACCTAGTTCATTGCCCAAATTATTTTATGAATTTTTTAATTATTTAATAGTCTTTTTTTACAAAAGAGAACTTGGGAACACTTTAAATATTTCTTTTTTATGTTGTTTACCAATTGATTTATTCATTAAACAAAAAATTTATAGATGACGAAGATTTGAAAGTACCCATCCAAGACGAAAAATTTCTGATTCGTTTTGTTCGTGCGAAGAAATACGATTGTGAATTGGCACGTAAATGTGTATGTGTAAATCATGTATCCCGTAATCATGTATCTAAATATTATTTTTTGTAGCATTAACCAACAGATTATATTTTGTTAAAAAGACAAATTTAGTTATGGTACTGTTTATATTTTCTAATTTGGTTCAAGATTATAATTACGTGTGTAAATAGTGGAATATTACTTTAAGTAGGTGAGAAATTATTATAAATCAAAGAAGAACTGCCCCAAAATTTCTAACTATCTTTATCCAAGCTATGGACCTGTTCAATATGTTTTCGAGAACAAAATGTTTGGAAAATTAATGTTTGCAGCTCCTGGAGGACAACCTGTGATCTATTGCAAAAATGGTACAGACACTGCATTCCAATAATGAAACAGTTATTTCATGAAATTGTGCACTAATAAATTGTAAAATGTTTTTGTAGATGGTTGGGACATGGAAAAAGCCAGTTTGAATAATATAATGTCTGCGCTGACCCTAACAGTCGAAGAACTGCTGCTTTTTTCTGAGGAGGCTCAGCTCAACGGAGTAATTATAATAAATGATTTGATTGGTTTATCAACGGCCCATGTCAAACAATTTACACCATCGACAATGAAAGCATGTCTGAATTTATATCAGGTAAATTAAAGTGAAATATACATAACACATCACAATTAACTTTTTTGCGTCAGTTTAAACTGTAAACACAATATGCGTCCAATTATGCTTTTAATTTTCAACCCAAAATTCAATAAACTGTAGAAACTATTTGTTACAACGTAAAACTAATTCGAAACTAAAACCCCACTCCTCATATTTTGTCATATTTACCTCTGAGTCCCACTCCTCAATTCTAGAATTGTGGAATCCTAAATTATTCTAACGATTTTGTTATAAAACATAAAAGGATAGATTGGAATTTCAAATAACCGTTTTAAACCGATAAAATGATCATTATATTCACTTTAAGAACCTTGAACATTGAACTAATAATTTACAAACAATATTTTCCTTTGATATGCAATACAGAGTCGTTTGGCTGCATTGAAATAACTTGTTTTCATTTCTCGTCATCAAAAATTATTATTCCCTTTAATTAAGTATGGTCATATTTTCGTACGTATCCTACTCCCTACTGTTTTAAACACTTGTAAGTACCTAATCCACCTAATACTACATGTATATACTATAATATATATATAATGTAATGTAAAATGAATTCATATGAATTTTTGTTTGCTTATTGTCACTTTGTATTTGTTTTGTACACTCTTTGCTTTATTTTTTTAACAGGGAAGTTTCCCTCTCAGATTGAAGAAAGTGTATTTTGTAAACGAACCCAGAATTTTTAGCATTATCTACAATTTGTGCTGGCCATTTCTGACTGAGAAACTGAAAAACAGAGTAAATGAATTTACTATCAAAAATATGAACAAAAAATTTTTTAATTCATTTTACCGCACCTATTCAGCTCTGAATTTAATTTTGCTCTCAGATAATTTTCTGTGGAAAGGATATGGCTAAGTTACATTCTGTGTTACCACCAGAAATTCTTCCCGAGGAGTATGGAGGAAAGTTACCAGAGAGCGAGGCATATAATGTGGATTTCGTAAAAGGCATTTTTAAGAACGATGACTACTACAAAGGTAAACGAACACCAGAAAACTTAACTACCTGATGAGATATGCTTTATAAAAAATAAATTGCAATATTGTATGCCATAGACTTGCTGGAATATGGATTGGGCAAATAAATACTGAAAACGAATCTGTGCCGCTATAAAAAAATATGATATCATAATCATTGTTTTATGTATATTATATACCTACGCTATAATCTTGCAATTGTAGTTTGGTTTAATGCAATTTACTGTGATGTAGGTGCAAAGTGAAATCAAATATGATTTTCAATTCATTTGAAAAATGTAATAGTTATATTTTATTCATTATTCTTAAAAAGTGTAAAAATTGTGTGATAACTTTCACTAAAAAACAATAAAAAATTGCTGGATGTACCTAATTAGTATTTCTTTGTTACAACCCAAAGCAGCAGCAGTTGGTGTATTTCATTTGTTTAAACATTGTAAGAAAATAAAACAAAAACGATGAACATAATGAACAGGATTACAAAGTGATTAACCGGAAGGTCTTCTTTGGTTTCACTTTCCATTTTCATATAAGTTGTGGGACTTCTTATAAGACAGCGTAGATTGAGATGAAACATAAGAATCTCAGCCTCATGTTCTGCATCCTGAAATAAATTTACAGTTCATTTGCCATTAAATTAAAGTATTCACTTAATACTTGAAAATAATATTTTTGGGTTTGAAATTGAATTGCATTTCTACTGACCAAAAGGATTAGCACTTTCTTGAGGACTCCGTTTTCGTTCGCGGTGATTTGGATGCTCGTCTCGTTTATTCTCTTGAAAATGTCTGGTGACACTTTCGTTGTCAAAACTACTCGAAGACATCCCGCTTCCTCCTTTTGAATGACCAACCGTGGCTGCAGCTCATCATCAACTTCCATTTTCAAAAATCCGATTCCCATCGAGGAGTCCATCGTAAAAAGACATCGCTACAAAAATAAAATGTTGTCAGTAATTAACATTATTTTTTCTTGCAAAACCTGGCATATATACCAGTTCGTACTTGCCTTTGAAAAAAACACCAATAGAATTCAATCTTTAAATTTTTAAAAACCTATGTGCAACTTGTTGCATTAATTATTTCAATCTAAATAAGCATTTTTCAATAATTAAAAGTAATTAAATATTAAATCAATACGGTAACGTACTTTAGAAAATGCTGGAAACACAGATAGTATAGGGATCGACATCCTCAATTCGATTTAGCAAGAAATTTTCACACTGAAAACCGCGGATTAGCAAAATACTGAATAAACGTCCAGCACTAATGAAAATAACTATCGAAGATCCTTCGTTGACCGAACTAAAATTGAAAGTCAGGAACTAAATGGTCGAAACCAGGCAGGGTATACCAATTCATGAAATAAAACTGCAACGTACAACGTCCTATTTAAAAACGTTACCAGTTTTTCATTTCGTTCGAGGGGGTATACCGTTTCCATTGTTGTCTGCAAGATTCACCCTTTCTGATTCTGTCTTTTCTCTATTCTTCCATTATCTGTGTCAACGTTGAAACAAAAAACGTTGCTTCTATTGTTAAAACATATCTTCGTATTAACAACGTATTCAAAACTTTTATTAGTTGGATGAGACAATTATAGTGAATTAGGTAGGTACTTTAGTCTACTTCATGTCGACGACCAATATTTTAATTTGTTATACAAATGTCGTACATTGTACTTACAATAGACGTCCATATGCAGTAGCATTGTATGATTCCTAATTACATGAAGCAATTTTCATCTTACATAAAGAGATTCAACATCACAGTATGAAATACTAGATTGTGTTGAAATCAATAAGAACATATCTATTTAAGATGCTTATATACAATTAAATTGCCTATTTATATGATATCCAAGATAACACGTGCATCCACAGTTGAAACTAGGTTTTGGGAGTAATATTTAATCTTACCAGGCAATTAAGTTGATTTTCTCTGTCCAGACGTCGTCACCCATATTTCATTTTTGAAATTTTATTTAAAAACATTACGTACGTATTCAATATTTCAACAATATTTACAGCACCATGATATCAACCGGTCGGATACAAACAGTAATATCGTTTGATCAAAAGTACGTAAAGTAGGGCAAAAAGTTAAGTTTTAAAAGCAAACTTTTAAGAACATACTAATCATACTCACAATTCTTCCGACTTGTAGATTAAAAGCGTTTGGCACAAAAAATAAATGTATAATACAATTTAAGTGTCATTTCCATACAGATATCCTTTATATTGGAATTCAAGTAACAATAAGTTAGAAATATCATAGAATATATTAATTGTGCCCGGTAACTAGACGATCGTGCTGTTTGGTTTTTGGCGTTGTATCAAAAGTAATTACCGATAATAATTATATTATATTCAAATATTTACGACCCAGTTGCTTCTGTAAAATGGTGAGTATTGAATGTCTCTGCTTTTCGGACGAGAATAAATATTTTGCCAAAAAACTGCAATAATATTCGAAATATTTACTTGTTTCTCGGTCAAGGCAAATTGTTAAAAATCTTCTAGCGATTGGTAGCACCGATGACTGTCTCATATGCGGGTGGACTGTTGTCGCCATAATTTGCCTCCATTTCTTTTCTCATTAATTCTTCATAATTTGGTAAATCCTCACAATCATCCATTTTCTCTTGTCTTCCTGTTGAATACACGGACATCAGAGTTACTTCATTTGCTCCTGTCATTGTGCTCCCCGTCGCAAGGGGAATCATCGCTTCGGTAATTGTTCGTGCCCGAATAACGGCTTTGAGTTCCAGAATATATTTATGAATACAAAACAGGGCCAAACCCCTGACGAAAAATTGTGCTCCGAATATCACATCTATGTTGCCCCACCTCCATGGTTGAAATATGTAATGTGTAAAATATAGTGCCCAAAGCCCAAACGAAATCCACGACGAATACAACCAACATTTGCACAATCGGATTCTAGATTCTGGTCCTCGTTCCTGTAAGTACATTTCTTTCGATTAATATTGTTTGTGTGTAAAAAGTCAAATAACTTTTACAAAGATGACAATAAAGTAAATAGTGTTTAGGAAAATATCTGTACAAATAAGTTATAAGTAGTAAATAACAATTTTTACTTCTAAATTCTCCGTGGTTGCTTTTAATAGACCGATAGTCGACATTAGGCTGAGGTAACAGCCGCAAAACACAGCAACTGTTATGAATAGCGGTGTAACTAAATCAAAAAAATAAGAATTTGGTGGATTAAATTCACATTCCCAATCATTCATAGATCTGTACAAAATTAAAATAAGCTTAGAAAAATAAGCAACTTTGTTGTTGGTGTAAATATATTAGTTTACTTCCGGTAATTTAGTCAACTACCAGGGAATGAAGTAAAATATAAGCATAGGATGTATAATAGTAATCATTTAATTACAAAACTGATTGCTTTTGCAAAACTTACACTGTGAAACAAGATTTCTGAAGAATACAACACAGAAGAGGGTTACTGCAGCAGTGACAATTGTCCACCATGCCTGTAATGTAAAATGTAAGAAAAAACAAGTAAATACACAATAAAATTAAATCTTCTAAAATTTTAATTAACCCCAATTACTGTAGATATATGCAAGGATTTAATTTCAGCATTATATTTGATATTATCTGCATAGAAAAATATTACTTACGAGATCTAGTATGCCAAACAACCGTGACAACCACCCATATGCCATGTTGAACTTGAATATTATTTATAGCTTTATATTATTAAATTCATTTTTGATGCCATCATTCGTAATGCTTCGGACTTTTGGAAGAACGCACGATCCTGAAGTCCTCAATATATCTAATCGATAAAAAATCAAAAGCAAAATTATTTTATTAAATTCAGTGTTTGTTTATCATATATTTATGTATTTACAACTAAATAGTAATGATGAATTTTTCCAGTGATTAACTATAAACATGAAACCTGTAACCCACTGTCTTTCCTTCAAACTGTATAGTTTACTTGTTCTCTTGCAAATTTAAAATGTGACAATGTATAACTATAACAGCATTAATTAAACAACAATCAACAATGAGATCTCTATTATTCTCATCTAAAATTTAACTATTGTCATTGTGATTTGTCAATAATGTAAACATTGTACATGTGATACGAGAACTATAAAATGAATTAGCAACATGACAGTCCACGATTCTAAGAACAATTATTAACGAGGACACTTACTTTAGTACGATCAAAAATGGAACAACATACTAATATTCACTTGCACTGCACATAAATCTAACACATGTTGTGTGCGCCTTTGGATACAAAACATCGCCTTCTCAAAACAGAGCAGCTCATATCGATTATCCCCGTCTGGCTGAAAATGAAACGAAAGTATCAGCGCAATCCGCCGTTTCGGCAGTGCAGAGTGCAGTCTGCAGTGTATAAAACAAACTCTTTTTCGTTCTATCTTATAATCTGTACATTTGCAAATTGTAAATAATACTTATTGTTCCTACTGAATACAAGGGCGTATCCAGCATTTCTGTTTGGGAGGGCGACACAATAAATTTAGTGCAAGAGTGTCATATTCGCGCGTAGTGCGAAAAATTATGTCAAATTTAGGTTAAAATAAGCCAAAATACACTGAATTCTCGCGTAGCGCGAAAATTTTTGCGATTTTTTTCTATATTTTAGACATACTTTGCCTTTTTCTCGGAATTTGGGGGGGGGGGGG
>JABASD010005030.1:0-13556 GCA_019776165.1 Pogonognathellus flavescens | reverse complement strand
TCCTCCAATTCAATATTTTGGAGGACATTCGCCAGTTTGAATTTTGGCTTCAATTTTTTAGTCCAAATATTCCGTTATGACCAACCTGTAATAGCACTTTGGTTGCTCGAGAAACATTGGATACATCTATGTACATTAATTATATAATATATAGATATGGAATGTAATACTTGAGACGGCGGTGATAATTCATCTCATATATTTGTCAGTAAGGTCACACCGCTTTATTTTCTTTTTCTTGCAATGGTCTGTATAAGAAATGAAACTGAGCTTTATATGGAAGATACTATGTATATGCCGATGATAAATGGACAGGTCAGAAGAATAATGGCATGAAGTAGTGCAAAATCTTGCAAAAATAATTATCAGCTATCTAGTCTTAAGATTGTAAAGTGCAAAGTTAATTTATAATGATCTCACACGGTTGTCAGTTGCTGTGTGGGACTGTAATTCCTGACTCATGCAGCGTATAGTGGCACAAAAGGATCACAATCACAGTCACCAGGTAGAATCTTCCTAAACTTACATCATAGACATCCTACTCACTCAGGTATATTAATAACAATGTAAACGCAAGTAGATCTGGTCTGGTTTTAAAAATGCACTGGTCTAAATTTATTCGTTATGATTGTACTCGTTGTGCCTCATACTCATCTTCCATGTAGCATCATCATCCTTCATTTATATTTGGATGGGGGTGCAAATGTGTATGTAATCCTTACTTCGTATGTTAATTAGTATCTCGTATACTATTATGATCAGATGTGAGAATTGACCGCAATATGGATGGAATGTGCTCATGGTACACAACAATTTAACTTTTACGCAGTGATGAACGCATACAGAGCGAGGCGACTCGAATCAACATTTTCATCTTATAACCTGCAATTAGTTCCACATAGATATGAGTCAGTCATGACACAGCGAAATAATATTAGCTTTGTTTGTTTCAAGTTTAGTATTCTCCAGATTTCCCCTGCACATGTTGTCAGGCCATGATATCCGTGAAGTAGTTCCCGATCTTTTGACTATCTTTTAAGACTCAGACTTATGTCATGTCCAAATCACTTAGTGCATTCATAATTTTCCAATGAAGAAATTCAAACTATTTCATCACGCAATAGGAAATCCCATGTTTTCTTGTGGTTTCTAACACTGGATTAAATATTCATCACGGATTTTATACCATTTTTCTTATGAGTACGTTCATATGAAGGTTATAATTCTTGCATAAAATGTACACATGTTTATATGCAAATTATAATTTCTTAACAGCAGTTGGTGCTGAAGCAAGTGCAATAATATTATATTATTATTGGCATAAATACTCATTTGATTTATGTTTCTCATCATGACGTGTGTGCAACGAACTGAATTGTGTGAATTAAATTATTTTCTCATCTTGTTTTCCTTTTCAAAATTTGATGTATAAGTATTTGATGTAATAAAAATATTGGATGTAATGATCCCAATTAATAGCTACATATATACTACCAACTACGGAATTAGAGAATGTTTGCGAATATTTTAAGCCCTACCACTACGAATTTAAATAGTAAATGTTTGTTTGCATGTCGAAGGATGCAAATTCGAACGGTTTGGTTGAATAAATTAGAATAGAATTGCACTTGTACGATCTGAAAACACTTCAAGGTGTCTAATAAAACCAAATATGATTTTAGGTGAATGAGGATTCAATTTGCACAATTATGTTTGCACGGAAGTGCTTTTTACGCATGGCACACATTTTAAGTTAACTGTTATTAATAAACACTTTCATAAAAGCATAATAGGGAACTAATATCAATATCAAACATTAAGGAGTTGTGAAAAGGAAATTCATTGTCACACTTTGTAACGCAGTAAGGATATATTATGATAATGTGCTAATTGTCGACGTTAAAAAGTCAAAAAATTGGCCCTTGGAATGGGAACTATTTAAAAGCTTAAACCAGTCTTAATAATAACAGCGGAAAGTAATAAAAATAAAAAGGTGTACCTTAGAGCTGGTGGGATATGTTCATATTGTAATACATTTTACCTTGAGTAAAATTGCAAAAGATCCACCCATCAAACGCGAAGCAAAAGCTGGCAAAACACATTCTAAGCAGAAATTGTTAGTAACAAAGCTGTTTCTTATAAGAATAGAAATGACCTTTTCTAAGGTCACAGTTACTCTGCTTAATTATATTATGCATATCAGAATGCTATTCATTGATCGCGCAATTTAACGAAAATATTATGTATTTTGTACTGAACAGTAGTAGTAGGAAAATGTTAGCCTATTAATTATCATGTAAAGTATACTTACTTGTGTGTGTACACGAGCAATAAACATCTTTCAACACTTAGTCAGCGCTTAAAGGTAAAATAAATAATGTTTTACCATTTGACTATGATACAGAAAATTGCGTATAGATAAAGCTGTCGTGCGGAAAAGACACAATTTACATGTTAACCATACAATATGCATTATTAGCTATTACTATGCACAATTTTAATAATAGTATAAATTGGCAACAATCAGAAGGTCATTGATACTTGCTTTACTATTTGCACATTCCCCTGTGGCCAAAATCTATATAGTACGTCTCATATACAGGAACTGTTAAGAATCTGTAAAAATCCTTTTATCCATTTCTTTCCTCTACATGTGTCAATTAATCCAATAAAATTATACAAAAAATTGTAAAGCCTGTATACTTTTTCGCATAATTTTATTTGTATATGAGTAAAAAAGTATAAAGCCTTTTTGCAATTTTTTTAATGTTCATGTGCATAAATAATTATTCTCAATATGAAATTTATTAACAATGTGTATGCTTATTTGGTTTCAGTTGTGGTTCAATGGATGTTGGAGAACCATGTTATCTGACTGAAGACAAGTCGTTGAATTACCCCGATTGTTGTCCACAACCCATTTGCCCAGAAGATAGCGAAGAAGAAAATGGTCAAAAAAATTCCGAGAGCGAAGCAGATGACGAAAGCTCAAGGCAAGATATTGACTACGGCTACAAAGGTCAACAGTACGACGATTTTCTCTACCAAGATCAAGATCAAGAACAAATCAACCCTGAGAAATACCAATCTCTTGACTTCTACGACAGAAACGTCAGACAGCTCTCTCCACGCTTTCAATACGTTGTCACCAACAAGGACAGTGATTACAACGATCAATACCAACCCATGGACTACCAATACCAATGGTTTTAAATAACTCGTTCATATCGTACACTTATAATATTAAAGCCTCGTTCGTATCTCAATGTTCTCAATTCAACTCATACAAATACGTAGGTACTCTATTAACTAATATCCAAATACAAGAAGCAAACACGTAATTTTATTGTACGTACTAAATAATATAAATCATATCTGTGTCTGTAATTTTAATTTTATTATTAGTTCACATAAGAGGTATGTATGTGTAGTATTATATATTATATTATTATAATATTATATTGATAAGTATAAGTAATTATTGCTGATTATGATTATATAATGTTTCCATGCATGTATGAACTATATTTAGATAATTCATCTTTACTCAATGATCTGAATGCAAATATTATATTACTGTTATTGTTATTGTTACTATTAATACTGCGCAATTCCTCAAAGAAATTACATTTTCACAATTTAATCAGTTGTGTCATATTCTTATGAATGATCTTGCAAACGTTGTGATTGTATTATAAAAGTTGATGATTTATTTTGAACAAACGACCCTAATAAATTATAAAATATGTTTGCGCATATAAAAATGCCGATTTTAATAATTCTGTTAACATTGCATGAGTAGGAGTGTAGGAGTACACGAACTTTTACATATTTGGACATGAATATGAAGATGACGCGGTTCATCTTATGTCAGGCCGTTCAAATAAAGCTGAGACGACGTAGTTCCCATCATAAATCATACAGACATGTTATGTATTAAATATATTTGAATACAATGATAATGTTAGTATACAATACAGATGTACAAAGACAAATTATGGTTATGCCGTAATGAATGAGTCTGCAGATGTGCTGATACGACTGGAATAGGAAAGAGCAAATGTGGAAATATATTATACGTGGCTAAGTCAATATTAGTTGAGCAAATGATAGGTCTTTGCACTCTTTTTCAAACCAAGTTAGACCTAAGCAATTCTAAACCACAAACTAAATATTTGCTGTTTATTTAAAAGAATAAGTGTTTATTAACTTATTATGTTATTGTCGATTTGTATAACTTTACCAAACGAAATTAGTTATTATTATTGATAATGAAAGTAGGTGTTATGTTATGGTATGTATTGTAATAATTAGTACGTACCTATTATACCTATTCATTTAATTCACTTTGCATCATCATTATAATTACCTATTTATTATAATTCCATGTTTTTCATTGTGATTGCAGTAAGTATGCTGGCTGTGGAGAAACCCTCTATGTAAAATTTCATTGTATTGAATTAAGAATTGAAATTATTAGTACTTCACTGTATGAAGTTATTTCGATAGGTGAACCAATAAAAGTTTATTAACTTAAATGATATACAAAACTGTTATTTACGAAACATGGATCAGTTAAAAAATATAGTTGCCTATATAACATACAAGAGGCTTGGTGGTAGTCGTATTAAAATCAGAGATATAATCCCAAGACAAAATTCTGAAAGAATACTAGGATATACATAGGTACACTATTTATAGATATTATGCACTTACTTACTTAAGTAATGTAAAGTGAAACAAAAATACTTCATTTCACATGTACAACAGTATGACCATACTTATCACTTTCATGAATAATAAATTATGGCTGAAAGCCTGCAAATTGATACACCATTGTTTCACAAAGTATTTAAGAGATTTGCAAGTTTTTAAGTGATTCTATCTTATTTTCGAACTGTAAGACAAAATACTCTGGCTAATCTTGCCAAACAATTTGTGTTGTATTTCATCATATCTGGGACACTACTCTTATCTACGCATCCAGCAAAATGAACATTACCCAAATCAATTATTTATAAAGTGTAAAATCTGTTACGCCTGTTAAGAGTCAAACATTCTTGATTCTTCTCTTATCTTGTCTGAGAGCCTATACGAAAGCCCATTTTATACTGTTTCACCGAAATGTTATTTTGAAAAGGCACAATATAAGTCTAACTCATATCAGTTTGCAGAAATCTAATGATTTCTATAATGATTCATACAATAAATAACCCAACATCACATTCTCCCAAACATTAATGCCTTTGAAAAGCATAGTTTATTTTGATTGTTCATGTCACATAGTATTACAATGAATTTTCTCACATAAATCTAACAAAAAAGCTTTTTAGCAGTTGCAGTGCTTTTCTAAGATATATTCAACAGATGGCTGTGATTTGGAAACTTGCACCGGATTAGGTATATATTTTTCAGTGCACGCTGTAAAGTTCATAATCCCCACACTACCCTTAAGCTCTGCGCTGAATAAATCTTATATTGAAATAAAATGATTTACATATTTTTTACTGTGTATGTTACACTATTTTAAAATTATAATCAAAGTTTGTGTCTATTCACAGTTTAATGTTATGTACACAATCATTATTGGTCGTTCAAAATTCATATAGATAGCAGTTAAATTGTAACCATAGTATCTCCAACTCCAACAAATATTTTTTTGCTTGCTTGCGTAAAACTAAATCAATAGATACTGTAAATTATCAATTACTGTATATCGGCACATACAATTATGCTTGGATTTCATATAATGGGTAAACAAGTAAAAAATAAACATTTTCAAAATACAAACGCTAATGTAAATAATAATAATAATAATATAATAATAATAATGTAAGTAATGTCTTTAGTAATGTTGTACATTTTTATAAGTAGGTGGTAAACCTTGAACGAATACTCTTAATTAATTAACAACATGGGAAAACAAAATCAGACCAGAACGACAATTAGTAGCAATCCGGTGTATTTTTTTCCTCTGTCTCAATAAAGATAGCATTTTGGTATTAACAAACCTTAAATGTCAACTTTCTCATAGTGTTTTCCTGACGTAACCTTATATCTTTTAGAATTAAAAAATTAGGCGTAAACAGTTTCTGGATATGAAATTACAGAAATATTTGTGCTTGTAAGAACAAAGAAGATCCTTGCCCCGTTAAACTATGCATTATATTCTTATAAAACTCACTGGGCTAAAATTACTACAGAGAAGAGGCAAGAGTCAAAACTAAAGAACCTACATAAACCTTAATACATTTATAATGATACTTAATGGTATGCTTATTTATAATATAATACTTTATAACTATATATAGATTAAAAATGGAACACATAAATTATATACAGTTGATCTGCCAGCTTTTTCTCCAGTATACTTTAGCTTCTCAAGTTAGCGTACATAACATTATTAATAGAGATTTACGTAACATTTTACAAATACCCTAACTACAAGACTTTGCCTTCTCGTTAGCTGTTGTTCATGTTTTGTTTAATCACAATTTATTGTCAAAATAGTATCATGTATGCGCTCCAGTAATTTTCCCCATTCATATCTCGTGGACACTCACTTTCTGTATTTTCAAGTATACGAAAATAAAGCCATTCACATTGACTCTCTTTTTCCACTACAAGACTATCTGCAATACACGACTGATATTATAAATGGCAGGTTACGTTTCTCATTCTTTGATATGCGTATTTGGATGGTATTTCAGAATTAGATATTAAAAATATTGGATTTGGAATACTTTTATAAAATTACACATGAAACTAGCACTAAAGTTAACATTTTGGTGAGCTTGTCTAAGCAAATTCATCACCGAGAACAATTTTGTATTTCTTGTCATTCATGATTTCATGGTAATGGGACGGTAGAAGTTGTACTGTGTGGTGTCGTTGGTCTTGATCCAGCCATGGACTGTGTAGCTAATGATGTCATAGTTCCCATCTAAAGTAAGCATACGCACAAGTTAAAAATTTTAACCGTTGGAAATTGATGACTTAATGAATATGAGGAAATCAATGATAAAATAATAATTTAAGTCGTGTACCCTAAGATGAGCAAGATCTTCAAGTTTTGTGAGATCGGCCAATTCTAAGAAAAGAGAATAAACAGTTGCCCATCCGAAGAAATTTAACACGGTAAAAACAATCCAAAAGAGACACATGAGGATGTTGTATGCAAATATCAAATCGTTGACAACAGCAGCGAAGATGAATGCGAACAAACGCCATACGGCAAAAGAAAGCATACACACCAACCATGGTCGCATTTTCCTTTCATATTCCTATAAAAAAATTGAAGTTGATTCAAAATTCAAGTACAAATTTATATAACATTATAAAGGATATAATAGGTGTGTCTAGGTATCTTTACCTTCCTTAGAGCTTGAACCAAAATCAAACTAGTAACTAACAAGGCGAAGGCTCCCAGAAGAGAGAAGACTGCAATTGTGATTAATACATTTCGAACTGCAAACAAATAAAATAAATTCAATTATATATTTACCCCTTCATATTTTCCTTTAAAAATAATACAATTCTGTAGCTTTCAGGTAAGGTTAATCCGTGCTGTATTTTCACCTTACGTTGCCTTAAAGAAAATGAAATCATGTCTTTCTTTGTTCAAATATAAATTATTAATAAATGATATTATTATAATATTAATCTCACATCTTGGTAAGCACGAAAGACACAAAATAATTTTTGCAAATAAATATTGCTTTCCTTTATAGATAGGTATATTTAAGTTCAATAACGCAGTAAAGTGTTAAACAAAGTCTGGCGAATAGATGAAGGCTACTATAGCTCTCAAACTATGTAAGTAAATAGTAAATATTAGCATTATAAATTTTTGTAATACGTTGCACTCGCAATGTCAATAGTAATATTCTATATATAAAATATAATGAGTAATGACAAATAATGACATAATAATGTGTGTTTATAAAAGTGTAGAAATAATGTCTTACTAGTGACGATAGGTTTCTAAGAAAACGTGTACCTCTTTTGAGTAAAATAATCTCACTTATAAATTACTACTTCACCACATCGATACAGTATTAGAAAAAGTTTAAAAATAAGATAAAATGAATAAAAAGTGTATTATAATTACTAGTAGAATAAAAAATAGGAAATGAATTACCATGTCTATTTCCAACATATACAAAATCGAAAGATATGATATAGTATCCATAATGTGTGCTTCCAGGAGTTGCCTCACTCAAACAGTACAGGTCAAAACATGATGTTCCAATTGTAAATATACTAAGCAACTGCAAATAATAAAATTGAAATTAACTTCATATTAAACTCATATGTTTAATGTAAATGAAATAACGTCATTTTACAATAATTATTTTTGTCTCACCACAGAATAAATTGATGTCATGAATGACAATCTCTGAACATCAAATCCAAACGCAGTTTGTACAATCGGTCTCTTGTACCAGGGAATCTGCAGAGATTTAACAGATCTGGATGATCTGAGACCTGTCGATCTGGTAGTTGTGTGTGAATAAATCGAGGGTGTTCCTATACTTGGAGCTCTCTTCATTTTGACCCGTTTATATTTTATCAGCACAACGCTTGTCACTTGAAGATTTCAGATATGGAGACTTCGCACAATTTTTTTGCAAAGATCTCTTCAAGTTAGCCTCGGTGCAATATTGTAAATAACTCGTGGGCTTCAAATTCTTTTAATGTTTTCGAAGAAATATTGAAACGTAGTTTTATGATCTCTTGGTATCCATTATACTCTGTAGTGTCTTTATGCAGTATTTCCCAGCAAAGTGTTATTATACACGTCAACTCTTCACTAAATTGCACAGTTCTGGAGCAACTTTATGAATGGTAGTATATTGCAATAGTTTCTTAATGTAATTTCAATACAACTTATTATACATTCATTTCAATCGGTATATTATAAACATAATTTAAGAGTTGACGTCATTGACAACACATAATTTAACGCTCCAACACTACATCAACTTTAACTGCAAAGAAAATAAATCCATAAAAATAAATAACTTGGCAATGAAACAAGCAATAAAATCAAAGTCTAAAAAAGTCTGGAATGTTTCAGTCGTCACCCTTCTTTAGGCACGCACAGCACACAATAACATATTATTTGTGTTTAACCGACACGATTTTTTCATTGATTGAGACACCATAAGCCAGAGAAGTGAGTCACATTTTCGGTCAGAAATAAAATATATGCTGACTTGAGGCCTTTTACTTACATAATGTTGTAGACACACTACGGTTCTTTAAAAAATCAGTGGAAGAAACCGACGATTGTTTACTTTCGATGTCCTACATAAAGAAGGTCTTAGAATTTCACTACACCAAGACTTGGTTTTACCACAGTCGTTATAATTTTCCACTTGACAATTTTCTGATGCCTTTCTACATGAAAAACCGATGCTTCTACAAAAATACTATTTCAATTTAATTATCTTTTAGCTTCAACGGAAACTTCGGCTTTGACACGCCCTGTAGTTACTTTACACAAAATTCAACTGCCATACAACAGCAAAAGCTATCCCCAAACTTTTACAATGTTTGTCTCGTTCTTCGTTCACCTGTAGTACTCACCACATCTGTTTGCATCCCATGTAAGGTAGATAGAGAACACACGAACTAAACCACTGAAAGGTATTCGTTAAAATTCAACCCTTCATTCCCATCCTACACAAGCCATAAGATGAATTGTTCTGGTAATGCATGTACAAGTACGCTGTTAGATGAGGAAAGGTATTCCAAAGCAAAAGCAACCCACCTGCTTCAGGTGTGTGCATGTGGGGTGACCAACTATAACTTAGAAAGTGACTATTGCAAACTGCCACACTATAGCGTGTATACAATTTCATGTATTCATGTATCGTGTTTCGTCGTTGTCGCTATAGCCAGTGTAGAAGAAAAAACTAGCATTGTATTATTCTTCAGCATAGAAGACTCTGTATCCTTTATACTTTCGTTTAATGGTTTGAAGTTTGAACTGACTAACAGCTCTTGATTCTCACATCTCTTTTCAGAGCTTGGCATTGTTTTCTTACACTTGCTCTACCTGACGCTTCATTCATTGCAGGATTTTCAAGAAGTGTCCTTTGTAACTTTGTATGCAAACACATAGTTTTTCAGGAACATAGTAATGTAGAAAAATAAAATTCTGTCCAAAAAAATTGGTGATATAAAACTATGTCATATAAGCAGTTCAATGAGATTTATGAATATTTCATATTCTTTCACATATTCAAAAGCGGGTGTGCACTTCAATTAATGGATTAGTGAATTCCACTTAGGCGGAATTTATCCAGGAAAACATTGGTGACATTATATTATTTTGTCTGAGGAATTTTATTCGGCTTTTACCCCGCCCGACCGGCTTAACACTTACTTATTACATGTTAATCCTTTTTCCGCTAGTGCAAATATGCATCTAATTGTAAGTATCATATAACAGACTAAATTTAGTCGAAGTTCACAATCAGGTTTGGCCATGATGTCTCAACGCAAGCAAAGCTCAGTTCATTTCCTTACATGAATGTGGTCGAGCAATTATTACCAAACTATGTATTGTATCATATCATTTAGCAGGGCTCATTAAAAATATCATTAAATTAAAAGTGCATTTTCAAAGTTGATAAAATTGGCTACAAGAAAAAGTGGGCTTTGTTAGATCCGACTTTCCTTTAATTGAGATTGTTCATTAAATAACTGATTAAAAATCTCTTCCTGGCATTCTTAAACGACAAGTAGGCATTTTAAGATTATTTTTCTAGTAGGGATGCAATAGTTACATTTACAGTACATATATTTGTATTTTCCGATTTTTGAATTGCTGATTAAAGTTAACGTATATTATAGACAGACACATATATATTCGTACGCCTAATTGACAACACATATGCTTAATCTATATTCAAATGATTGTATTGAAAATTGCTTGCAAACAATACATTTGATTGATAAATCATTAAGCATGACTTGATGCTAATTTCGTTACGACTATAACGTAGCAAATACGTAAGCAAACCCTTTGAGCAAATAAAAATTAAATTCAGTTCCTACAAAACAAATGCATTTTAGTTTCCCGAGTGTTAACATGTTTTCAAACTTCAAATACCACTACTTTTATGATGTTTTCTCTCTTGTGTGTAGTGTGTACCACTAGATGGCATTTTAAGTTTTTACTTTGTTCAACTAAATTTTCCTCCTACGCTCAGCCGGTCAAGGAATCTGGAAACATATTGTAAATAGAAAGGCTATAAATTTCTCAAGGTTCCCTGCTTCTCCCTATACTAAATCTAGGGATCTGAGGTAAAAAGTGATTTTGTGCAATAATAATAATAATTTTATCATTTTTAAAATAACAGTGACAGGCAGGGTCGCAAATATAGGATTCACCAAAGGGGAGGTTGACGAGGTTTAATGGTCCAATCGAAAATGGATGTTATATTCCTGTAAATAGACAGTACACAGTCGTAACTGATTTTACTTCATTACGAGTATGCCCAGAGTGTCTAATATGGAAAAATTAATAATTATGAATGCAGATCTTTACTAATTGTATACATGTAGAAATAATTTAATAATAATAATATTTTGATATTAGCCTTTTAGTTCATTTTTTTAAATTGAATCGTATAATTTATAATGTTCTGTATGTGCGGGCGTGTTTCATATTTTTATTGTATGAATTACACAAAATGGAAAATAATACGCAGACGGAATAAATTAGTGCCTATTTAAATAATATAATAAAATTTGTCTAATTGTCTATGTACATTACACAATGCAGGAAACTACTGAATCATCTTCGTTTCCCGTATCTGTTTCGAAAAGCCATATGCATTATTTCTGGCAATATTAACTCTGAATATGCGACATAATTGTCATAAATGTAGCATTCGTACAATTATTAAAAAAGAACTAATATTAATATTTATCTCAAATTATTTGACAAAAAACAAGTGGGCAGTTTTTACAAAGACAGAAATTTTGAAAATGCCTTATCCCGCTGTCGAATTGGAATTTGGAATCGGCAGATTTATAAAAACATCGAGAGGAAGTAGAACAGAAACATAAGAAACTAAATTTACTCTTTCCATTGTATGTAAAACAATCCTTTTTGTATATTATATCCGTATGGTATGCAGAATGCAGTCCCCCATTTCCCAATCCTAGATACGTTAATGTTGTTGACGTTAAAGGTACAAATAAATTTTGGAAAGACTGAATATTCCAATTCAACAATTATAAAAAACAATTTTACCACATTTAAAATTGGACAGCCACAGGAGTTATGACGAATTGAAAACTGAAAAAATGTCTTTAAGGTAGGAAGGGCGGGTGGCATATTTTATACATTTGAATGGAACAACCTTCCCCTACTGTCACCAATAAAACGCCGAAATGGAAAAATAATATTCTCATTCTTGTCTGCATACAATTTATCAAATCAACAACTTAAAAGACATTAAAATCTACTGAACTGCACAAATTACTTATTACTGTCTCTTTTTACATGTTACTAATTTACAGGAGAAATATTTTTTGTGGACTAACATTGAAGACTCAATTTTTTTCCCTACAAATAAAAGACATCAATGTCGATTCGTGGATGAAAATGCAATCTATCAAAGATTAGATTAGTTCAACTAATAGGTACTAAATTAAAACTGTGGTGTATAAGAATGGTCCTTAGTTATTGCCTTATTGTGGTTTGATCCAAGTTTTTTAACAGGAAAGCTGAAATTTGCATGCAAGCAATACATTTGATTTGATTGACAATTGATTAAACATTATTTGATGGTAATTTCGTCCCGACTATAAAGTAACAAATACCTAAGCAAACCCTTTGAGCAAATAATAATTAATTTCAGTTCCTGCAAAACCAATGCATTTCAGTTTCCCGAGTGTTAGCATGTTCTCAAACTTCTAATACTATTACTTTTATGATGTTTTCTCTCTTGTGTGTACCACTAGATGGTATTTTAAGTTGTGTGAATTTACAAACGTTTTTGTGCAATGCAATGTAAACATTTAAACGGTCTCTCTCCAGTGTGAATTCTTTCATGTCTTTGTACATTGGACGAATTGCCGGAAGATTTTACACAAAAGGAGCACTTAAATCGACGAAACACGATACACTTATGTATCGTGTTTCTTCGTAGTCGCTACAGCCAGTGTAGAAGAAAAACTAGCATTGTATCCTTTATACTTTCGTTTAATTGAGATTGTTCATTAAATAACTGATTAAAAATCTCTTCCTGGCATTCATAAATGACAAGTATGCATTTTAAGATTATTTTTCTAGTAGGGATGCAATAGTTACATTTGCCGTATTCCATGCAAATAAATACAATCGCAACGATTAGTGAGAATACACACATTTTTAATGATTTTGCAACATCACTTTATATTAGCACATATATTTGTATTTTTCGATTTTTGAATTGCTGATTAAAGTTAACGTATATTATAGACAGACACATATATATTCGTACGCCTAATTGACAACACATATGCTTAATCTATATTCAAATGATTGTATTGAT
>JABASD010005029.1:0-13560 GCA_019776165.1 Pogonognathellus flavescens | reverse complement strand
GACGGGGCAGATTGAGAAATAGTTCTTTCGTTATTATATTCATACATTTTTGGAACAGCTGATCATTTTGGATGGAACAGCTGATCGGCTAACACTCATCCTTAAATCGGTCATACAGACAAATTTAATATATCAATGGTCAACGGGATAGAAAGTTTCATAAGGTAGAAGGGAATTAAGAACAGCATTATGCAAAACATTTCAATTTAAATCACAGACAGTAATATCACATAATATTATCATGTCTGCTAGCAATATTTGCAATATTTACAGACATGGATAATTAATATACAAAGGTACGATGAATGTGTCAGAGTTGGCTGATTGAGTTGGCTACACAGACGGACAGACAGACAAAGTATTCGCATATAAGTTTCATTGCGACATTTCATAATGATAGTAATGCTCATGTCATTGAGCCGGCCACGGATTTTAATTTTGAAATTGGCGATTTTAAAATTTGGTGTTGCCTATTAATATAAAATTATCAATCACATACCTTCCCAAAGGAATATTGCAATGAAACAGAGTTTTATTATTTTTTTTAATATTTGACATTCAGAAAGAGCGACCTTCAAAGTCATGCTTCAAAGCTTAGTTGGTCGTCTTCACTACTTCCGTCAGCTGCCAAGCTGATAAATATTGATAATCCTTTATGGCTGCAAAAAGATGTTTAGGTGTCTTAGGAATTTTCATAGAAAGACTTAACTGCGTACAAAACCACACTTGATTGACATGTTCGTGTTTCATATTTATCTGGTTGTGTTAATTTTAAGCAATCATGCAAATGACACTTCATTAGCGTTAATAACTGAATAGTCTTTTCAAATTTTAGTTTTAGGTTAAAGTATGTCAATGGCCAATGGTTTCACACAAGAGACATTTTATTTCAATTTACATAGCATATCTAAGTTGTGCGGAGGCGTATTTTAGAGGAGAGGCTTTAATTATGCAAAAAGATATTTGAACAAAACAGGAATTTTATCAAAATAAGGCGACGACGTAATTTCGTAACACGTAACACGATTTGCAAAACAGAAAGTCATAAAGATTATTAGGGTTATATTGTTCTGTGTTAGGAAAAGGAAACAATTGCTTGTAATTAGCTTCAGTACAAAAATACGAAAAGTTATAATTTTATCGTCTTCTACGAATAACTAAATGGATTGGCTCATTTGCGTGTTTATCTTTTGGTGAACGCAGTTACCTACTTGTCTTTAGCTAATTGCATTGCTCATTGTTTTCATTTTTATCTATAACACCTCCAAGTTATTTTCTTTCCGCAATCATACCATATATACAGCAGTGGAAGTTGAATTCTTTTACATACAACACCTATAAAGATATTAATAATACTATTCTGCGTACTAAAAATATTATTATCGCTAAGGATTGTACAGTAGGTACACTAAAAATAAATACACTTGTTTGTGACACCAGAACTTGACCATCAATTCAATTCAATTCAATGGGATTAAAATATTTGTAATAATTGATAATAAAACTTTTGATATGTAAATTAGAAAAGCTGGCTGTCATATGTAAGGATACTTTTAAATTATCATAGGAGGACATTTTATTCAGACAAATTTTAAGAGTGAGTTAGAAATAGGAAGGGTATAAAGAAATGTCCTTGAATGCAGTTTTTCATCCATTAGTAATACAAATGTGTTGGATGAAGAACTGATTAGGCCGTATGCCATTTATTTTTAATGGCATGAAATTGGAATTGACATGAGATCAGTTGCTCCACTGTTGATTTGCACCAGGCAGTAGGTACCTAGCAGGAAATACATGATAAGATTCAAGTGCTCCAGTCCAATAAATAGTTATGACATTATCATCTGAAAATTGAGAGCATGTACATATAGTAATGCCATTTATAAGAAAAAAAGAAGCAAAGATTGCACTGGATTATTAATATAAATGTTTCCATCATTCGAATTCTGTAAGGAAGAAAATATGCCCCAACGAAATGTAAGCAAGAAATAAATGACGATTGCGTGGCAGTGACCAATGATTATGTATGAGGATTGTATTTAGTTAAAGTGTAAATGAATACATGCTGCGGTCATTATTCATTATTATTATATTGTGTGATGAAACGTCTTTGCATACTTACTCTTTATTAACCACTTACTTGCCGCTTTCATAAGGTCGAGTTTAAATCACATTTCATTAAGTTTTCCTTGGACTTACCAAGCCAATGAACAAAGTGTTAATCCGCAGCTCAACCATCATGCGAAGAAAATTGCCTGCATTAAAATGTTTATAGATTTATTTCAATGCGCCATGCTAATACTGTCAGACTCAGAATGTACTTAATACTTAATAGTTAATGACAATGGCACGTATGTGATTCTAACAAGCTGATTATACATATTACTTGTATAATAATTAGTAATGCATTCTTTGTTTCATTTCAAGAACACAAAAAATGTTCTCTTTGTATTAATAATTGCATGTTCTGAATAATAAATATAAAAACTCCGGTGAACCTAAAAGCTCAAATGAGCATAGACAATTGTAGAAAAAATTATAGTTGTTCAATTCATATTTTTTGACAATTGACAATTTTTTGACTTTGTGTTTCCAAATCTTCATTGCTAGGAATCAGTAAGGAGTAATGACGTTATAGATGAAAAATATTTATATCGCTACTACTTCTACGAAAAAAGATACAAATGGGTAGCATGTTTTAAAAATTCTTAAGTTACATTGTACGTGATTTAATTTCTCAAATTTTAAAATAACACTTTTATATCACCAAACCCTCCTGAGTCCTGAAACAATAAAACCTGAGAGAGATAATTTCTTTTATTAGAAATCACCGTCAAATAATTCTTGTGATTGCCATTTGAGACGATATAAACAATATTATAAAGTACATTACAAAATATTTAAACAAGGTAATAAAGGTTTAAAATTAATTAAACTTTATGGGTAAATTGAATATAATTATATATAAGTGATTATGCAGAATATTTCAAGATCCTTTTAGCACACTCATGACTGTCATGACTATTTTCTGTGTTAAATCTTTTTCAGAAGCAATCGAAAAATGCAGGAATGGTTCCTTAGAGAATTTATTTTAAGTGTAAAAGATGAAGATGTATTGAGATTGAGACTACCATGCGTGTTGGCTTTTTCTTAAATATAGAATGTATATATTACATATAGATATTAAATATAGAATATATTTTCGATCATCGGAAGAATTTTATTTTGCGAAATGTATATTGACATGGACAGGTCGCATTTATGAAATGTGGAAGAAGAGATGATAAAAGTGTAATTTTGATTGACAGGGCTTTTACCTGTATTTATATTTTGGGAGCATCACTTTCATGATCTGCATCTATGGAAATATCCTTAGACAGAAAGCAACCCGTTCTGTTCGATGTACGCTGCAACGTAAGACGAGAACTTAATCAATAAAATTCTCACTCTCCAAAAGTTTATCCCCCTAACAATATTTCTGCACGTTTTCAGCCATTACTTTTATTAGTTCATACATCACTACTTTTCAACCCTGGTGATGCTCGATATTCCCTACCGTATGTTTCTCAAGTCAAGCACCAATTTCCATTTTCCTTTCCGTTTGAAATTTAAGTGTGGTGATTGACTTGGGTGACTTGGAGTGTCCACGCGGGGTAATGACCATTATGACTTTATCATTTATACTCACCTTAGGAATAAACACCATGAGATCTCGTCTAGCCTCTGCTAATTCAGGTGTAGCCCCTGATGTCACGTCCAATGACGTCGAGGATCGAGTTTCCTGTGATTCTGATGGTTCCTGCTGTGCTTCCCCGCTACCCAGTCCAGATAGTGAAACTTGTGCAAGACGACAGAAAAATCATAATGACCACATTGAAGCAACAAATGTTGGTGCGTATGCTGGCGCTTATGCCATACAACGAATTCACTTTGGAAGTTTCTATCTTCGAATGGGCGCAGTCGGTATGTTTTCATTGTCATTTTATAAGTAACCATTATACCCAGACTCAAAATACGCAAGACAGGAATATGATGGCAGTTAAACACTGCTGGAAAAACCTCGGTATCCTGGTATCCAGGATACCGGGAAATTTTCAGCGTAGCCGAAAATTTCGTGGTTAAAACACAGGCAAAAATAAAAATCTGCGAAAAAAATACTCGCAAATTTTTGCCAATGCATTTTGTGACCAAAAAAATCGGGAAATTTTTCTAGGATACCGGGAAGAAAAAGTTTTTTCCAGCAGCAGTTAAAGGAACTTTTTTTATTTTTTCATTTTGCATTCGCTCAAAGAATTTATTTACATTTTTTTAAATTGCTGCAGTAGAGGACTTTTATTAATTTTCATAGGTGTTTGTACATTAAAAAATATTTCTATATTTTATAACTCGGTTTATTTAGTAGCGTAGCTAATGTATGCCGTATCGGGTGAACCATAAAAAGAGACACAAAATTCCAAAAGTGATCAAATGGGACAAATTATGGTAGATTGGGAAAAAATCGAATATTTTGGATAAATTATGGTAGATTGGGAAAAAATCGTTATTTTGGACAAAATATGGTAGATTGGGAAAAAATTGTTATTTTGGACAAATTATAGTAGAATGGGGCAATTTAAATTATTTTTAACAAGTTCTACTCCACTATTGTTTTGCATTGGTTTCAACGGTTTATTTTAATGTTAGGAAAAAATGTTTTCGTTGTTTTGCTTATTTTTTATTAACGTTTCATGATTTATTCCCTTGATGGTATTAAGAGCGTGGGAGTCTATGTATTGATAAAGTTACGTCATTGAGATGATACAGACAGTGACTCAATTTTGTTTCAGTTTTTATTAATGTTTAATTTTTACTGTCGCGTGGAAATGAAGGATGTAGTCCTGAAAGTGCTGTAGAGGAAATCTAGAGAGAAATCAGTCTCACGATGCGAAATGACACGAAGCAAAGAATGACTATGTTTTAAGATCTTTTCTGCGATAGATATTGCTTCATCAGAAAAATTCTAAACCGTGTTAAGACAATTCGATGGAGTGGATTGAGAAATGATAAGAATATTATGAAGTGAAGATCTATATAAAAATGACATTTGCGTTAGAGAGAGAAGCCAATTTACTGGGAGGGAGTGATGTTCCCAAAAAGCTTTGAAACATACGACTTCTGCAGACACGCAAGTTTGAATGTGAATCAAGACAAACTAGAAAATTCTTTTTGGCTTTTAGCCGTGTTCATAATTCACGGTCGGATGGAAATGTAATATCTTCATAGAAGAACTTTCCATCATATATTGCTTATTGTTAGATGCATGCCCGATCTCTGCCTGCAATTTGTAACTTGAGTGGAGCACTTGATTTATTTTCTTCTTCTCCTTCTTCTTCCGTCGAAATATTACGACTTTACTTGTTAAATACATTACTTAAAAGGACAACTGCGAAATCGAATATTTTTTCCGAAGTTATACATTATGGTCCATCGTTAGGAGCATGTTGTCTCTGATTTAAGCATTATATTATTTGTACTGTAAAGCTACAAGAGACTATAACCATAAATTCTCCCCATTATAGAATATTGCTCCACAAATGTAACTGAGAATATTGGAAGTGAGAGTCTTTCAAGAACATTATTAACGTTATATTTATAATATAATATAATAAAGAATGTATAGATAAAATATGAAAGACGTAGGTATATTATTCCTATAGGGACATGCTCGAACGAGTAAGCCACACACAAATAAAAAACGTGAAAGAGCTGCTGTCGTATCTATCACAGAAAAGAAGATACAAAGCCAAAAGCTTCGTAAATGTTTATTGGACTGTGCGTTTTGTGTTTTTATAGCGTTCGGAATCGGAAGTATGATTTACAGCGGATTGGAGTTCGGACAATATTTTGAATTGGAGCCAGACACAAAGTGTCACAATTTTATGATCGCTCTCACACCAGCTGTCCGTATGATTTTCACTTTCATGCAGATGTATTTCATTTTCCTCAATTCCAAAATGGCCGTGTCCAAAGTTCGACTGGGAGCACAATTCGGATTGATGCACATGATAGGAACAAACATGTGCGTCTGGCTAAACGTCCTCGTTCAGGAAACACGTCATGAAATTCTACATTTCTACAATCCGGATAACGGCACAATAACTATCCCGGGATCTCATCATGCTATCCCGGCGAGGACTGTATTCGGAGCTCACCAGTATCCCGTTCCTACCACCCACCAACCCTTCGCTGCACAAGATGCTTTCGGATTCGGTCAGGGTAATGAACATCCATCGTCATCTTCTGCAGACCTCAACTCCTTGCTAATAAATGTGACAACGACGATAGCATCAACTGTGCTGGGACAGCCCGAAGAGCATCATCGTCACAAGCGGGGACTCAAGGGGCCATACTCCATTTATGAATGTCGAAGATCAGATATTATGGGAGCTCTGGTTCAAAATGCTTCGCCCTTTCTCTTTCCATGCACCATTGAGTATTCTCTTATATGTGCCGCCATTCTCTACGTCATGTGGAAAAGTATGGCCAAAAGAAGAGCCGCCATGAACCGCAATCGCGTTGGTCATCATCATTTGGAAGGATCTCACATGGTACACAAACAAATTATAACCATCATCATTTACAATTAACTTATTCACTAAATGTTCACAATTAGACACACACAAGTACATTCACCCAAATAAATAATGCACAAAGATTCTTTTCTACCAGAAAAAAATTACTCCTTTTGGGAGAAAATGAAGAAATGTTTTATACAGGTGTGCCAAACTGTAGTGTGATATTGGAAAACTTTTAATGGAAGTTCTCATTAATTCTAGTATGCGTAGTGACGAAGATGAAGGAAGGACATAATATGTTACGTGTAAAGTCGCTATGTCTTTTTCTGGCAATGAGTGACATGTTTGGGAAATATTATAACAATAGGCTTCAGTTTGAAAGGAAGGTGAGGTGTCACTGTGAAAGGAAGTAAAGTTAATAGTCAGGAAGAAAAGCACTTTGGAATTTATTAGGTAACAGTAAAGAAAAACCTGTTGATCAGCCTTTTGTTATTTTTGGTTGATGAATGAGAACTGATTATTGATTCAGTATTTTTGACATATGAATAAAAGTTGTGTAACGCTCGATGTACGCAATCTTGATTCGGGAAATCAGAATTATTGCCGTAGTGAAATCTGTCAGAAGTGCCTGAGTGGATGCACACGATGTGTTTCTACGTACTCACTCCGTCCGGCGTCCATCAAAAGGCAATGTAAGGCGGTATATGTACTTCTCTCCATGTACTTTGTATGTACTTTTCGATCTGTAGACACATCTTTGTTTTTCTCGAGCATTCGAACACAATCTGTATTGATTTTGGTTACCGGGAGAAAATGTTATTACGAAATAGGAAGTAAGGAAAAGTATTATCTATGAATTTCTTCAGTTCTGACTTTTTTGTTAAGAAATACCAACCTGAGATTCTGCATTGTTCGTTGGTTGCTTAACATTTTTGTTTTCATGAGAAACGGAAAAGATTGAACAGAGAATAAGGGGAGAAGTGTATGAGACAGAAATAGGACAGCGTGTACGAAAACTACGGGTGATGCGAAAGAAGAACTTCACTGTAAATCTTCTGCATGAGTCTGATGAATTAATTTATTAAGGCCGAACTTGTGAGGGCTTTAGGCTTTTCACTTTCCTGTATGTCTGTCTGTCCGTTGTCCACAGAGTGAACCATAAATGTAGAGTATAAATAAAGTTCGGCCTTACTTATATATGGTATATTTAGGTGAGGTTTATATTTATTTGTTCGTAAATACCTAAGTAAATATTACGTCCATGTAGTCTGTACAAGGAGCTATGTGTATGTACGTACTTCTTATTATGTTTGTCTCCGCGTATCTGCTTTTCTGAGTTTTATGATTGCATGGGAAATATTTCATCTTTACTTGTCTTGTGTGTTTCAGTATGCCGGATCTAAAAGATCTCCGCATCACTACTCAGTGGATTGTGCTCGAGCTAACAAAGGTCTCTTTCTTGGCATATTTGTTCTTGTCATGACAATCATAAGTCTCATCCTTTTCTTTGTGCTGATTAATCGACCCTCCTACCAGGCTCTGGCCACACTTGAAGTCAACATCACAGAATTGATTTTGTACACCACTACCACAGTCGCTGTCCTCATTGGAATGTGCCAAGTAATTCTTCTATTCTTATTTTCTTATAGCACCAAGGCATACAAAAGCGTATCTACGTGTGAATTCATCGGGGTTCAGCCCCTTCCCCCAGATTCTGGGAAAAACAATTTATTGGACAATGCGTCCCACGACCGCGAAGCTCATTTTTGCATTTGAGTCATTCCCTAACCCCTGAAGCCCCTCATTGATGAATCCTAGATACGCCTTTGGAGGTGTCCTTATTCATTTCCGACTATGTCATGCTATGCCTATCAAAATGAAAATGACTTCTTTTCTGGAAATTCATTTATTTGAGATAAATGTTATTTTTGGAATGATTTTTTTGTTGTATTAAAGATGCGGGAATTACGGTACATCAGCGGTCGGAACCTGGAGCTGGACAACATTCTGCTGATCGTAGCACAAACAGGCTCATTCATTTACAACGTGTTTACCATCATTGGCGGACATTTTACAATGAAGAAAAACACAGTGCTTGTTTTGATGACGGCTTTGGCTTCTCTCATTCAACTTTTGTTTCAGACTCTTTTTATTCTGGACGCCTCCAAAAGGTCTGCCTCAACAGCTGAACAAGCGAGGCGAAAACCCGGGAGAGAAGTCGTCACCTTTCTTCTTGTCACCAACTTAGCCATGTGGGCCATCAATACATTGGAGAAATCACGTGCCGATAGTCACCCTGTTCAGCTGAAATTCTATGGAGTATGGGCTTGGACAATTATTACACACATTTCTATGCCTTTGGCCATTTTCTATCGTTTCCACTCAACTGTTTGTTTGTGTGAAATTTGGAAAAGAGCCTATAAAATCAAACCCAGCATTTACCGCTAGACGTAACTATTTAGAAATATTGATAATAATATGAAAAATTCTTATGTATGTTAAGTAATAATATTATAATTACATTACTAATTCTAATTATAATATAATGTGTTATAATCATGAAACTTATGTCATTTTTGTTTTAGTGTAAAATAAATAAAGTTATTAAAAAGTAATGAAATCTGCCTATAATTCGTAGCACATAATTACTAGTAGTATTTATTACCTATCTGTGAATGAATAGACTATACGAAAAATGAAGTCGACATTTTGTATAATTTCCTATAGAGTTTCACTCTAAATAAATGCTCCTAAAATGTTATATTTTGCTTTCTTTTTGGTCTAGATTTGGTCTTTAGAATATTGCCTGAATTGTCTAAAATTTTAATTTTACCTTTTCATTTGTTCCGATCATCTACTGTCGTCGGTCTAAAGTAGTTTTTGTGATTACAATAAAATAATCAATATAACATATTAATTCAAAGTATTCCATAATTGCTATTTTATCAATCATATACAAATTTTGAAATTTTAATTCGCCTAATTTATTCCAAATTGTTAAGGGTAATTTATAATTCAATAATTTTCCCAAATTGCAGATATTTTAAACCCTGAACTCGCCATTGAATTTTGGATGGTACTTTCAAGAAATTCTAGAAAACACACAGACGTGAATATAAATTTGTTTTACAACATTTGTTTATTGATATTTATTGTATCGGATAAAGAACAAAAATATGTGAAGGTCCCAATGAGAGTTGAGAGTAATCTCATTACAGTACCGATCAAATGTACATTTTTTTGAACACGTAAGATTTTGTTACGTATCGTCCATTTTAGCTTGTACTTGTAAGTAAGCTTTAACCCTATTATAATATTTACTTAATAGTGCGTTGAAAAACTTAACAATATTCGTGATTTACAAAAAATATGATATTATTTTCGTCCTGTACAATTACATTAGAATGCTAAATTTTAGGATTACCCATCTTACCCATAATTTTAAAATTCCAAATGTGGAAAATAAAACAGTGATTTATGCAAAAATCATTATTTTGCAGAAATATTATTACTAGGTATTTCGGAGGAAAGCTTATATTAAGAATGTGAAAGGACAATTGTATTTGTTTCGGCAATTTTTTCATACCGCTATTTTTGCATGCAATTTCTAATATTATTTCACAAATAAAAGCATCATGAAAGGGGTTACGGAGATAGAAATCGTATTAAAACAAATTCTAGTAAGTAACTATCATACAATAGTTAACAGTTATATACGATACATTCAGTTGCCCAAAAATTTACAATGATTGATTATTTAAAGTAATGCCTATTCTTAGACATTTTAAACATTTCGATGCAACATTGAATAAGTTAAAATTATCGTGCACGTGCTAATATTATTATTAATGGTCCGTATCATATTTTATCGACAATCAACGATAAAATAACAGAAGTTGTAATAAATATTTTATTGTGCAGATTGTACACTAAGACTATCGTGCTCACAATAAAGAAATACAACAAGTGATGCACATTGTCTCTGATTCCGTAGAAAAATGGATATAACTTACGTGTGACGTGTTCAATAGTTTTACTTATTAGATAATTATTATTTTTATTGTTTAAATAATTTTACATCGGATTTCTTTTAATATTTCCTCGTAAAATTGTAAAACTCGTTTGACATCGCACAAAGATATGCAATGTTATTATCATATTGCCTAAGATTTTATTTGTAGTTCTTATTTTTAGTTTTTGTTAAAAACATTACGTATTAATCATAAACGTGTTCGGAGACAGACGGTGTTTTAAAATTCAATACGCTTATAATGTGCTAACCCATATAGTAATATAGGGTGAGCCAAAAGTAACACTACGTGCATTAGTCTTACTCTACGTTCAACGTTCCTTACCTAAAGATGCATTAAATTCTACCCTTTTCTGTGCCTTCCACAATAGTTCATTAGATTGGAATGTGTTTCGGTGTTTTGGGGTTTTCGTCCACTCTGATTTCAAATATGAAACCCAAATTCAAACGTAACACAAATGTGTGCTTGGCTCCCCCCTTTAAAGACAATAAATTTACATGAGAAATAGATTTATGCTTTGAAGGGTACACAAATGCACGTATTGTTACTTTTGGCTCGCCCTGTACTAGGTATAATGTATGTTACTGAATCCATTTTTATAACATTAAAACATGTGTAATCAATAAGTGCTACATTTGATCCTGGTTGCTCTGGTTGAAGATGCGTAAAACAAGCACCATATTCGGTTGTGTTGCTCGACATTAGTTTGCTTGGAATTCATTCAGTGGAACATAACTTTCGTAACTGTCAAGCTTTTTCTTATACGCTACCGACGTCATGTATTACTCTACACCTATTTTTTGTGGACAATGGATCACTGAACAGAGATGTGAGTAGAAAAGAGAAAAATAAACGTAAATCTATATAAGTATGTACATTAACACAACTGACATGTTACATAATATGTACTATACCTCCTGATATACTATTTCATAAACATCGTCTAAAAAACAAAATTTATACCAAGTATTTTATCCAGGGACCAAAGCTTTATAATGTTTTATGTGCAAACCGTATTGCTGGATAGAGATGAATACTTTGAATACAACTAAAATATTGTGATTGATATAATTTCTTACGTAATTGATATCAGTAGGTTATTACAAATAAAATTATTTAATGAATACACTTTACAATTTACAAAAAAACTTTAGAATATATCACGATTTGAGAATTGTCGATAACGAAATATTCAAAAATGGGAGCAATTTTTTATGGTAATGTTCCCTACATCTAAATCAATAATCAATCAATTATCAAATACTTTTGACAGTACCAAAAAATAAGTGGTTTCATAAACAATTAGTTTTACATTCTCGCATTATGTGTAAGCAACGCTATCGCAGCGCAATATTCATTCGATGAAAAGAAAAACAACGTTATGTAGTATAATATTAAAACAGATAATATGAAATAATATGACCCACCACCAATCTTATAAGTATAGAACAGAGCCTGTTTATCCGATACATTTTATTGTAAAAAACAATTATTATTTTGAAATAAAATTAAAACATTAAATAGTACTCTACGTATTTATCTACCTCAACTTGGCATCAAAAAGGACAAATGGCATAAAAAATTGTTTTAATAGTATGAAGGCTGACATAAAAATTAATACAAGTTGGCATAATAAATGTTTAAGAGAAATGTGCAAAGAGCAATCAACATACCGTATAATTTCCATTTTGAGCTTAATTAATAATATCATAATTAGCATTGTGTCTATACGTATAAAGCTAATAATAATGTACAGTTAGTAAGCAGATTGCCATGTCAGTCAGAAATCGTTCCTTGGAACTAAAAATAAAAAGAGGACGAACAAAGGATGCTACAGCAGTTACAGCACTTACATATGGACTGAAATATTTTTGAAATCGAACGGACATTTTATATAGGTATTACTAATTTTTGGTTGAATAAATAATATGATCATCGTAAATTTACTTTTTTGCAGCAATAAACATTGTAATTCAGTTTTGGTTATTTGTGTGCAAATTGTGTTAACTTCATGAAGACTGTTAATATTTGCTATGCCATCCTTCCTTTATTCCATTAATGATGCTTTCATTAATGGACATCTTCCATTTTTTTATGCCACTCTTCCTTTTTTCCGTCAATTTTGTAAATAACTGTGAATAAATTAGGGAAATTGAAACGTACAACGTATTAGTAGGATGTATGTAGTTAGTATAGAAGTATTTCCGTAGTAGATTTAGTATTCTATCATTGTATATTGCTTGGGCCATCATTCAAGACAAAGAGGGATATACACCAGTACGCAACGTTGAAAACAGTGAAGGTGAGAGGGAAAAGTACCCGGGACAGGCGGTCTATCAAGAGCGCTTTCTGTCGTCTTAATTCCGCTCGTTCTCTGTTGAGAAGTACACGATTTGAGCGAGGTGAGTTGGAAGGAGGAGGTCCATGTTGCTGATTATTAAAATCCTCGTTTTCACTAGCAGGCGAATTACCCGGACCCGGTTCTCCGTTCATAGGAATCTGCTCCAGAGGCTGTAGAATGTTACGCATAACAATACAATAAATTATCATACATGCAAATTCAAACCTTCCTTGCTCACTGTAAAGACCTCAGTCACAAAACCCGCAACATAATATAAAACACTCCTGAAACTCCTTCAGGTATTCCTCTAACAATGACTTCAGACTTCCCTGCTTCCCTCAATCAATGCTACTTTCTGACAGGTTCAAAAATATGTTTCCCAAGTGCAAATATGTCTAATTATTTCCGGATTCCGGAGCAACTTGTAAAATTACTATTTCAAACTAAATTCCTTTTGATCTTTCCTTCACCTGGAATGTTCTTAAGGGAAATCAAACGAAAATCAAACGAAACATCATTCCCTGAATGCAAAGCTTGAATTCTATCCACCCTCCCTCTTAGATCTTCCATGTGTACAAACTAGAGGCCGGATTGGGTTGGCTTTTTCCAACCCAACCCAATTTCGACCCATTAA
>JABASD010005028.1:0-13561 GCA_019776165.1 Pogonognathellus flavescens | reverse complement strand
TAATCCGACTCTTTATTAAAACCGCACCGGGCAAATTTAATACATCATAATCTAGGATTGAGTACTTCATAAGAACAAGCGCATAAGTACCCAAGCCATAGATTACAATATTGTTGCTTTTTCCTATCCATCTTTAATAAACCACACAAGGAAAATTGCTTTCTTAATCCTGCGGCAAAATTTCGGTTAAATCCACGAAGAAACTCGTCTTCGACTTGTTTCTTAATCTTAACCCTTGACCCTGGCCGAAAGTCATTTTTCATAAGGCGATAGAATGCACTACAATTACAGTGCACGCTGCAAGCCTTCCCATTATGATGACTAGGAGATGTTTTTTTCATCGATTGGAATCTAATGAGCTCGAGCCATGTCCGACAAGACCTAGCGCAAATCGCATCAAATTAGACAGGATTTGTAAAATCATTTACTACTGCCAACACCTTCGCAAAACAACCAAAATACTTTTCAGCCTAAGGTTAAGATTATACAACAAGCAAATAACAAGCATCTATATAAACTTGTAACAGAGATGTCGCAAAACACCAATAACTACACAGATCTTGCAAGGTTATGGAAATCATAACTGAACGATATGAAGTTTCGGTTGCTTATGTGAAATTTGTCAATGAAAAAAACATTTTATCAAGATTTAATAATATGAAAAGAAGGGGTCAAAGGTTTGCGAAGTAAACCAGTAACTGAATTTGTTTCAACAATCGCACAATACTCTGGAAAAGCTACGAACTTGCGAGAAAAACTGAGAAAGATATAGCTACGAAGGAACTTCCAGCCGTATATGCTCAAGCTAGATTGTAATAACCTTTTTAAATATAGATATACGGTTTGGATATGCATGCAATAGGTTATAAATTACAATAAACTGGTTTTTAATAAGGGAACTGGAGAGTAAATACCGAGCGGTCGAACTGGCAAAAGCTGCTGAAACAGCAAAAGTTGTTATTTTGACAAATCAAAAACAATTGTCGGACAGTATCACCACACACACACATACACACGCGGGTTTAGCTTATTTTTTATGTTTACTTTTATTAAGGTGATGGAATCCATGCGAATTATCCCAAGACCAGATCGATGTCATAACTTGAAACAGGATAACAATAAAAAGAAGAGCGGTCCTAAAAAACGTAATAATACACAAGAAGGTCTTGGAAAGAGAGGACCAAAGAAGAGAGGACGACCAAAGCAGAAAGAACGGCCTAAAAAGACATAATATTTTCAACTTGGAGCAGAGACAAGAGCTAGCGTTTCCAGAGAAGAGAGCGAAAAATTCGCAGATTCCCTATACCCAATGCACAATACCTAAGCAAGATACAAAAATGACACATTTATGATTTACACTTATGATCATAAATAGGTACATACTAGGCTTAAAACTGCACTTTACCCGTTAGTTTAGCCGTTCTGACGTTAATCTAAAATTGCACCTAAAAAATTAGTTATTTACTATATCATGAAGTTCAACAATTCAAACAAATAAAATAGTCACTTCGTCCAGTATCCGGACACGACGTTAATATAATAAAGTTCATAGTTAGGATTCATATAAGAGAAGTTGAATTATATAGGTGCATCCTAGAAACACTAGGTAGCCTATATGAAAGACTGCACATTATATGGCACATTCTAGTAGTAGTGACAGCGAAACTACTCATTTAGCAGATCCGAAATAAATTCAGCATAAATCGTACATTAAAAGAATATTACGAGGAGATACCTCGCACGTGTTATTAGCCACTCAGGAATACGCAAAGCTTGAACGTGATATTGAAATCCGTGACGTTGGGGAACTTTATGGAAACAAAAATACACAATATGCTAGTTAACTGTTCCAAAAACTTACAATTCTAATTATCAAAGCCAACTATGTTGACTGGAACACTGCTGCACTCCGTGTAAAAAAATACGCGAAAAAACAAATGCTCAGAAATGCCATATATAACGTACACCATATGTGACAACTCTTTGGCGACATTAATTGCTGATATTTTTTTAATGTTATATTTAGATCTAGATCTTGAGATGGTCTATCCAGAATTGTTAGGTGTGGTATATTATTATACCCAATCAATTAATTTACCGCTTGTTATCATGCGACGCCTGAGTTTACCACCTCGGGCGGATGAATGTGTTTCCCACATAGTATATGGCTTACCCTTAAATCCAAAACAGTCTGGAAAATAGACCTAACTCAAAAGTTTAGACCGCTCTGCTAACAGATGTGTTTCTCACACCCAAGTGTTAAACCCATTTGTGTATAAGATAGGTTCACCTACACCCACCAAATAAATGCGACAACGAAGTTAATTTCATAGTGTCCAGAAATATTGGTACTATTCGTTACCTTGATTTCAACAACCACGCGGAATCGCAGGAGTGCTACTTCTTCTGAATATCAATCAATTTCAAATGAAGATTATCAAAGGCAGCTTGAGATATAATCGCCAAGAATGCTGCAACCATGCAGGACAGACGCGAATCCAGAATGGGACGTTTCTTCTTCTATGCAACGCCTGAATGTACTAGATGAATGGATATCATATTATAAGGGAAAAAGGTTGCACAAATTACAATGTCACATATACAATGCACAGGCAACGTTCCAGCTCATGTGGCAACTACTCAGTGCACGAAATAACATAACCCGACCGGTCCTTCACACAGCTGTGGACAATGCAGGACTGTATTTATTAAAAAAGTAAGTAAGACTATCTGTCATACAAATGTACAGTTACACTGACAGGAAGTTGAAGAGTTGAATTAAACAAGATTGAAACTAGAAACTCGCAAACTTGAAGACTGGGGTAAGATACGAATAAATTCACACGATGAGACCTCGATCCGCTGCTACAATTACTCAAAGTAACAGTCGACGTCCCTGTACATCCCGAACCATGGGACAATGCAGGTGCGAAAGGGATGTGGAGTAGAAGTAGTGGTTTGGATAGGTTGTAGGTTAGAAGGAGCCAAAACCTGTTCCACTTGTCTGGCAGCTATATAATCAAACGAACAAACCACAACAAGAGGAATAAATGAAAAATGTCACTATAAATAAAGACGTGAATAAGAACTGGTTCGCATATATCAAATATGTACCATAATGTAATCATACAGATTGAATTACACTTCAAACTATCTACCAGTTGAACCACAATAGCACAATCGCAGTAAAAAATATTTAGCTAACCTAGAACATTCATTCGAGAAGTAGATTTATGTGGTATATTATTTTGTGTTGCATTTAATATATGTACACTATAACACTCTATGTAACATTATTTCACTCTACATTTAACTCTACATTCACTCTACATGTACTCTACATTTGAACTGCGTTGCTAAAATTTATTTTCACACAAATTATTCGTTATCAATCCGTATGAAATTCACTTATATTGTAGTGAAAGATCTTCAATTCACACAACAGTGAATGAAATGAAGCAACAGCAAATCAGAACAGAGGAATCTGTATAAAAATTCGGAAATCATGCTCGAACGAAACTTTTATCGTAAACAGTGAAGATATACAACAAGTGATAAGTAAAACTTCCGATGATGTGACAGAATCGATTTGCAGTCCGATTAAACCTATGATATCATATAATTCAGAGATTAAGATGATGTCACATCTGTAACTGAATCAGTAAATGAAATTTGAAACTATAGCAGCGAATTCCCCACTGTCATTATGTATGTTGTGAATAATAATTAAATAGCTAATGACCTATATTTTATTTTACAGGATTTATGAGTAGCATTTCCCGCACTACCCTCTAGTAAACACACGGTTTGTTACTGCCGCAGTGGATTGGCAGCTATCTATAGATTTATGTCAAGGTAACTAAGGACAACGTTTGAAAGATGAATAAGTGAAGGTAAACTAATAGTTGAAGAATCCTGATAATTGTCATATGTATTTTCATTCTCTGTTTCAGAATCTATTGTGTTTGCTTTTGCAATAAGGGAAGGATTAATCGAGGTCCACATGGTAGGAATGATTAAATTAACGGAAGGAAGATTTGGTAATGAACTGGGACAGGGGTATAATACCCTTAGGGTCTGGCTAGGGAAACTGACCCAGCAATTGCATGCCAGAACTAAGCTATACGCCCCATTGTATTCAATGTCATCCCGCAAGGGGTATGTTTTTACATTGTCACCTTTTTTACAATTGATAACTGAATTTTGAGGCATGTGCGTTATTATATAAGTATCAAAACTAGGTTGTATAATTATAATTTTATCATTTAACTTATCGTTACATTTAAATTCACAATATTTATACATGTCCGTTATTGACATGCCCTTTAGCAATCCCATTGTACACTCATACCCTATTAGAGGCTGTAATACATATGGATTAAAATAACAGAGGCCTGTAGCACACGGTCCTGGTTGACCTGGTCAGCCAACCATTAGAAAAAGTGTTATACCTTATTAACAATAACACCAGATAAAACAACAATATAAATAGTTGCAATCTTTAAATACACATGTCAGTTGAGAATAAGTAACGAAGCCCTAGCATTATTGTATCAATAGTCTCAAATACATAAGGTAAACCTTAGACTCAAAAACAACATTTAGCTTGCTCCGATCACTACTCGTTTATTATGGCAGAAGACGACGACATTCTCCTAGAAGCTCTTAGAGAGGGGTTTCGAAGTCTCAGAATACAAGTGGCATCCATATTCGGTGATCAATTTCATCCACAAATAGAAGTGATATGATATCTCAGATACGATTTACAGACTTATTCCTCAGGAATAAATACAGGGAATTAGTCCCGATGATGATTCGTATAGTAATACCTATATGCAGAAGACTCCAGATCCTTAAAAAAGAAATAAAAATAAAACCCAAAATCTGGTTCTGGAGGTTAGTGAGTTACGAGAAAAAATAGCACAACTCACAGAAGAGGTAAAAACTCACACGATGGCTAATGTAGAAATTGAAATTCCTGCAATAAAGTTTAATTGGGTGACACCCCATGACACCACATCAACAACTTTTGCAGTGATACCAAATCTCACCACGGCTCCAGCATCTACTGTGGAACCTAACTTCACTCCTTACATATAAAACTGTAAGTACGAATATTCTCTTATAATAATAATAACGATTTCTTAAACCTTCTTAGTATAAATCCCCACCAATGGTTTCAACATCATCACATACACTGATGAGGGATTGGTGTGCATTTTACTAAGCTACTGACGAAAGATACTTTACAAAAATAGAAGTCTCTTTCTCATTATTATGAAGTAAGTGTATATTTAGTACAGACAGTATGTTTAAAACAACATTCCGTCTCTACCTCACAAATATCCATGTCCTCGTACAGAGTTACAAGAGTGCTCCAGTCCACGCCTTCATTAGAAGTATCAGTTTATTTCTAATCTAAATAATATAGCCATATTTGCTTTTGTGTAGTGTGGAGTATAATCTAAAAACTACATGCCCTTAATTCTAGACATACCGTAGAATATTTAGGCATTTATTAGGTTGTTAAAAGTAATACAGGCTGAAATTTTTCTGGTTATGAAAGTTGTAATTCACAACAAATGAAATATGAGATACAAAATATTTTATATAACAAACTAAAATATTGACAAACTATTATTGTAATATTTAAACTAAAAACTATACTTGTGCGGACGTTAACGCTGTTTCCACAGTCCCCCGCGTTCCGGCTGGTTAAACCAGTTGTTTTTAGTCACATAATATGCTGCCCGCCTTTCCGAAATATGTTGATGCCGTATCCTACTGTTGTCGTTTCGTTGGTCCTGAAAGGGTTCAACAAGTCGTCCATCCAAATATACACAACCGTGAAATTTGGGTACGTACATACATCTCAAAATTTGTTGTAAGCCGTTCATACACAGGTAGGAAAGAAGAGTCTTTTATTTAGTTAGTCAAGAACTCTGATAATATTTTCCTTTCTGTGAGCATTTTAAAGGTGACCTCCAATAAGGGATTATATTGGAATAATAAGGCCCTTTAATATGAAAAAAGTAATAGGCTCACACCAACTATAATTGTCGAAAAATGCTAATATCATTTCTGAAAGACTTCCCTGGTTCTTACATTTTTTCTCCATTTAAAAAAATGTCAAAAATAACCCCTAACTTAGTTCACACTAAGCTCATATTTAGTATTTCAAATATCATAGGAACAAATCGAGACAAAAATAAGTATAAATACTCTTTCCGCTAATAGCCGATGTATACTAAAAATTAGAATAGTATTATGCTACTAAGAAGTACGCTTAATTTAGTACATACGATACATTTGTGTTGCCGTGGATTGGCAACTATCCATAGATTTATGTATATTTTATTTTCAATTTTCATGTTTTCTGAATTCTGACTTGCCGTCCAATGGTGATCCTAAAACACAAATCAATTTGTAAATAAAGCGAATAAATTCAGTTGAATTGGTAATCAGTTGAGGTAAATTGCAAATGAAGCTGAATACCTTAATAACCTCAATATTTGAAATACTATCGTAGACGTTTTCGATTAAAAACTATAAATAGTTTAAAGAAATCAGTTTTTAGCTTGTATTGGATAATTAATTTCACAGAAATTATCCATAAACTGTAAAACAATTCCATATCCTAATAAATTTTCACGTGGTTACTACATTTAACTCTAGGGAGACCGCCATGACATTAGACGAGTGTAATAAATAATTTTTTTAATTCTTACTGCTTCAGCGCCAAATTTTGTTTCAAAATTACTTGTCTGATTTCGTCGTTATATGTCAAGCCTTACCAACGTTCCTTTCACAGTGCGGTAAATTTTATTGTTACATTTTATTATTATTAGATATATTATTATCCTTCCTAAAACAAATGAAACTTCTAGCTGGTTTTGCATTGACAAAAATAAATGGTTTTCTCTAGTGAGCCAATGTCGAAGACAGCTTATAAATATACCATCAAATTTATGAAACTGCTAGATTATTATTCTCGTGTGTCTGTTAAGTCGTCTAGCAACGACATTTTACGAAATTATTGCAAAGTTTCTATGTGCGTTATTCTGATATAGGGTAGCAACCGAAAAATCACGGTTTAAGTTGCTATCCAACCGTTAAAATTACTCGCAAGTTTTGAGTCTGTGCTTAGCGACAATAGTCACTCTTGGCTGTTTGCGCCCTAGTGTTATTTTCACACTTCTTGAATCCTAATAGCAGTCTTCCGCACTAGAACGATGTGGGTAAACTAAGATCAGCTTAATAATATAAAAACAGGTTGTTTTATTGCTATTTAGTTGTGAGCAGTATAATGTATCCCATTGTAATTGTTTAAATTAAACACACTCGTACGTTGGTTATTTGCTCACAGTCAAGCGCATCAAGTGTTATAAAACTCTCAGTCATCAGCTAGTTTAATACTGATATTTTCTTTCGCTGGTCCTAGTTCTTTATTGAAACCTGAATGTGACATTTATAATTTTCTACCGCCTTCGGCGGTCAGATTATTATATAACTGTTGCAAATATTTGCATGATGTTTGTTTAGAACTACCATGAAATGGCAGTAAAATTGGAATTAGTCGTTTAATATTGTTAAAGGGTCGGGCTATGTTAAAATTCACAATTTTCCTCAGCGCCGGGCCGGCCTTTTTACGGCCATGAGTGTACGATATTTTTTCATGACAAACTATGTGTTTTTATATTGTTTTCAGAAATTGGTCAGTTTCTATAGAATTCCTAAGCAATTCTCATGCCATTGGGAAATTTCTCAGGATGAAAGTCGAATCGAAAATTAAAAAACGTCATCCGGACGCCAAAGATATGAGCACATTATATGATAGATCATTTGTGTTGCTTCCAGATGATGTTTTTGAATTTTTGATTTGAATTTTTATTCTACAGAAATCATTGAAAAGTACGGGAAATATTATCAGTTAATAGTGTCACAGAATTTCATGTATTTTTTTTGAAGTACGTAAGCACTTTTTCATCCGATAAAAAAGGAATTTGGTTTAAATTGTTGTGTTAAGTATACAGCCAATTCCGTTAGTTTACTTAACGAATTCACTGTTGACTTATAATATTCAATACTCGGTATTTACCTCAAATATTCCCTTCCGGTTGGTAGTCCAAATACAGTGGTTTCCCTTCACTATTACACAACGTACTGATGTCCTTCCCTGGACTTGCAACAATACTTTGTGTAGTAGCCCAAGGCAAAACACCTGCAAATCTGATCATGCTTTCAGCGGTATGAGTTATGACTCTACGTTAAGATTTGCACGGACTACCTCATTAGTAATATTCTCTCTCTCCCAATTAAACTCAATATTATCTTCAAGAATACATCTCATTAAAACCACCTGGCCTTAGGTATATTGCGATTTATGGATTTTGCAGAATCTAAAATCATTAATCTGCAAAGACTCTCCTTGATTTTAATAAGATAAAACGCAATAACCAAACTCTCTAAATATCAATGTCCACAAGCACATGTCAATTATAAAGAATTATGAACTGTATGATCAGGCACACAATTACTCTAACCGAGGTTAGTGTAATTGTGGTTGCCCAATTAAGGAACCTTTAACCACCTAACAGGTAATATATAAACGAAAGAAAAAGAGTCAAATCTTCAGTAGAGTTTTCTGTAAGAGTCGGCACAGTGACTGGGATACAATGCTTGGTTGCCAGGCTGTGTATCTAAGTTACTGTGTCCCTCTCCGTCGTTATCCGTTGCCAGCCTTTGGGCTTATTGTAAACATCATAATATCTACCCTCCGATATTACTGAATAAAATAACATCGTCTCTTTCAGTATACATTATTCGGTGTAACATCTTTTATTCCACCACACACACTCCAGTTAACTCTCACTCCGTGGATTAGGAACCCACGTATCATACATATGTTAAGCATGCACTGACAGAACTTTAACCCATGTCAGTCACATACTTTTCAGTTGGACATTCAAATATTTTCTTATGTTTCATCCATTATTTGTTATTTTGATCACGGGATGGTAATGTGAAATTTGATTTGATTCAGCATGATTTGATCATTGTGATGTGTTTAAGGCCAATGTAGCGTAGGCTAGAATCCTTTGCTCCTACTCTTTGTCTTTATAAATGCTAAAAACAACCAAACTTCAGCGAAAAATAACTGTTTAGTGGAAACAGATACAGACGTTGAGGTAAACTTTATGGAAGTCAATTAAATTCTCATTCTCGTTACCCAAATATTCAAAAAGTCGAATTTCATACTGCTTATTTTGTAAATTAAACTTGAAATACAAACTACCGCCACAAAAAGGTACATCTGATTGTGACAGGCGAGTACCCAGTTGGGGGGGTGCTATGGGTGCTCAAGCACCCCCCCCCCCCAGAATATGGTATTATGCTCCAAATAAACCAAAAACTGTTAACATTTTTGCGCTTCGCGCGAATTTCAAGCGTTTTTGGTTCGTTTCCGTCAAATTGTTGCCAGCTTTTGATCCTGGGTACGCGCCTGGAAATTGAGATAAATTTATAATTGCAGTTAGACTAATGAACAGTTTTTATCGATTAAGTCAAAAACTCGAAAATGATCGACTGGAAATCACACTAAAACAGTAAGATATCCGACAAAAAGCAAAAAAAACTCTGAATAAATGCGTTTTGGCGGTTCATGTCGACTAACTTACAATGATGTACAGTGGAAATTTAGTGAGCTGTAACTGTAAAGCACGTCACAGTATTTTTAATGAAGTGGCGGTTAATTGCACCTTTAAGTAGATGTTATCGTTCCTTATATTTAATCCATTCAAAAGTTCAAAAACAATTTTGGAGGAAAATGAAAATTTTTAATCATATCGAAAACGAATAAACCTGCTGGTAATTAAGTGCATATTTTTTAATATGAATGGCAAACAAGTTTTATCACGCCATTTGCCATTGCATACTTTTTTTCATCTATGTATTCTAAAATGGTCGTTCAGGAATTTTATTCGTTTTTTAGCAATACATTATATTATAAATTAAACAATGAATAGCTAAAAGGACACTCCATTTGCAGTTTACCCAGGATTCGGCTCAAACTCAGGCTTGTTTTGTAATCATGAAATTTTTTTCCAGTAATTAATAATGTAGTAACAACTTTAATAAGAAACCACAATGTACTTACTTGTAATGCAACGTTTCCCATTATGTCTGTGGTTTTCCAGCAGAATGTACTGTCGGATGACACCGGTGATATCCTTTTTATGATGAAATATTTTCCAAAATATTTTTTTTCTATCAACAGTTTCAGATGGGCCAAACTTTGCGTCGAAACTGTTCTATAAACCTAGTACAACAAACATTGATATTAATATAAATTGTCTTGGATATTCTTATTGATAAAATATTACCTTGAAATATAAATATTACATTATTTTTGTCACATTAGGGCCCATGGCTTACTGTCAGTTTTTCTAAACTCCACATTACGTCTGCACTCAATTATAAATTATAATTCTACTTTTTCTGATACCCAAGAACGTATCGATGGGGATGCATCTGCAGCTCATGCTCGTCGCAAATTCCGGATAAAAGGCCAAAAGTAGGAAATTATCCTTTTTGGTGGTTTTGCGATGGTCCTTCCAAACAGAAATCCTAACAATCATGTTTTAATCATATTGGAATATATTTCTCCTCTATTTTGGAAGTTCAAATGAAAGCAGCAAAATAAGCATTTAGGTAGTGTATAACCATCTTAAAAATCTTACGATATAATTTTCTTCAGGAAAATTCGCTGACAGTTTAGTTTTACAGCAATAAATTTGAATAAATGGAAGACGAATTTCCAAATTCCATACACACGGTTTCTTAAATTATTCCATATGTACAATGCTAAAAGTTTGCTTTGCTTTGGTCTCCAAAGTGCTCATTAGCTAATTTGTAATTGAGTTGCAGCGTTTATCTGGAACGGTTATTTTATTTTTAAGTGTAATTGTGTAAAGGCGACCCCGGCGACCGTTGTTGAAAGTGCCTGTAAGTGACAAGGAAAAAATTAGAAGCTTGCTATGATTTTATAATAAAATTTTTAATGTAATCAAAATCTATTTACTTTACACATAATTATAAAAAATTTCTTTAAAATTAATAGATTGCATTAAAGGCGGAGTCAGGTCGTACGTGCACCTCCCAGAATTTGTGAACTTAAGCTAGACGTCCCGAAATTTCAAAAAAACGAGTCAAAGGTATAAAGTTTTGCTTTAAAATAACAAAAAGTATTGAACTGTTTTATTTCATAATTTTTTTAAAAGTTTTCATTTTAGTCCAATTTTTGCTAGACATTTTTATCGTTGCGCGAGAAAATTAGGATTTATAAGCGTAAGAGTACCATTTGACCCCAATAGTGGCAATACTCGCCTGGTTAATTACATTAAAATCGTACCCATACACGAAAAAGAAACCTCAATCCACAATAAAATGAAAGCATTAATAGTTTTCAAAGCGAATCTAAGTCGATTTGATTACTAAATACCAAGTGATTCGGAATCGATTTGATTACTAAATACCCAGCGATTCTGAATCGATTTGATTACTAAATACCAAGCGATTCTGAATCGATTTGATTACTAAATACAAAGCGATTCTGCATCGATTTGGTTACTAAATACCAAGCGATTCTGAATCGATTTGAGTACTAAATACCAAGCGATTCTGAATCGATTTGATTACTAAATACCAAGCGATTCTGAATCGATTTGATTAATAAATACCAAGCGATTCTGAATCGATTTGATTAATAAACACCGATAAATATTATAATTTGCACGTTTAAAGAAAATTATCCCGAACAAAAGGGAAATTCCATCCGAAAAGAACGAAATATTTGGAAATTTAACCTTCACCGATATTTATAAAATTTTATGAGCATTGTTTCTTACACAGCTATAAAGACCATGCGATTCTCTTTTAATTAGATATGAAAAACTCTAAATTTAGTCCTATTCTGAGTGTTGTCCAAATATTCTCGCGAAAAAACAGGCAATTTTATCCGAAAACCTCGAAAAAGCTCCATATTCGAACTTCACCGATTTGTATGAAATTTTGCGTGCTGATCAAGCAAAAAACAGACAACCCGATAGTTAAACTTGTTTTTGGGGAAAATATATGTTTAGAGCTCAAAAAATTGTGAAAATCAGAAATAAATGCCGGATTAGAATAATTTTTTAGTGAGCCTCTCTTTGAGCGCGTACAAAATTGGTGACGTCAATGTTTAAGTGCCGCATGAGTGCAGAAAATAATTGTGCATTTCAGATCGGTCTGCTGGTACCTGGCTATTTACTGTAAGGGAATCGAACATTGTATCGGTTGTTTTTTCGGGATAATATTTTTGCAACGCACAAAATAGAAACTTTATTGGTGTTTAATGTGTCAAATCTATTCAGAACTGCGTGATCTTTTGAATGATGTGGGTCGTAAAATTGTTGGAGTCCGATTAGTTATCACAACAGTAGGGTATAATAGATATGGGCAACCGTGTACATTATGATAAAATGCAAATAATCCATTATAATATTTCAGATCATTTAATATTTAATTGAATCATGAATAGTTATTTATAATCGGACTTACCTATCACAAAGTATGTAATCAAAGTAAATATCAAATATACTGTCAGCTGTAGCTGCAACCTGTTGTTTACAATTCCCAAATAGTAAATGCAAGTCTGCAGTCGCTACATACAAAAAGTTTAAAAAATTACAATATTATTAACTTTGAGACAAAAATATTAGTGATTCAAATCAGAACTAATAATTATTTGTAATCAAACTCACCTGATTAATGAATAAATAAAACAATTAGGTGCAATTTTGAATTCTTGAAGCAATCGTAGAATATTATTTACTTACAATTTAATATTAAGCGACTGATCTGAGAACTTATTCATCAAAGCAACACACGTGGTACTGTGACTGCTGCAAGAATCTTTTTTACATCATTGTAAAAATGATCATGATCAAGGTTGAGCATTCACTCTGAGCACCCCTGTACTCTGCCTGATTACCAACAAAATTTAACATCCTCATCCAGCATTTCTTACCATTTACAAGGGTTGCTAATAATTATAAGTATCAATACCGCCTTTTAATAAATACACATATTGCAATTAAATGCGTCGTAATAATATTTAAGTTACTTGAATTTTATGCGCCCCGAGTCCGTTTCATTGCACAAATCTTTGTCTATGATTTTTATACACTGAATATTTGGGTAAACCATAAATAAAGTTATCATTTATCATTCTAAAAAAAGTTTGTTGATTTTATATCATTGCTTGTGTCGATAATAAACTTGTGGATACGTAATTTTAAGCTGTAAATTCTATGCTCGAAATTTGTATTTCTTTCATAGTTGTGATATTGGAAGCGAAATTGCTACATACTGACATTATTCTGTGACAAATTATTCTGTTATATTAATGAATATCTTCCGTTCGGATTTAGGGTAGGTATTTTACGGAATGAGGCCACTAAGTAAAGTACTAAAATTGGGAAACACTTGAATCAAAACCAAATTATAATTTTTGAAAACAACC
>JABASD010005027.1:0-13561 GCA_019776165.1 Pogonognathellus flavescens | reverse complement strand
ATAACAACTCAATTAATATTCCAGATATAATTAATACTGTCTATTAATTCCGTACAGTATGAATATTGCTCTATTCCGCAATGTGGAATGCAAAATATTCCACAATGAATTAAAATTTATTCCATTAGGAATAAAAACGGAATATGCCATTGCGGAATATCGTCATTTCTTAGAGTGTAAGGTGGAACTACCTTAGGAAAAAATAAAGGGAGAAGAGTTGCATGAAGAAGTCCGAAAATAAACAGTAAAGGAGTCCCACTGATGAAACAGAATACCAAAAAGTCATCCATAGTTTTCCGTCGTTTATTTGCTGTAACCAAATACTCCACTGTAAAATATTCTGCAATTCAACAGAAAATAATCATTTTTTTCTTTAATACCATTCTCTAAAGCAAATTATTTGATTTAAAAATTTATTAACAGGTACACTGAAGGACGTACAGAGGGGGGAAGCACATGAGTTAAGTGCCTCCCTCCTCCAAATTCTGAAAGTATGGATTATTTGCGGCTTTTATTTAAACGAGCCTACCTTTAAATGGTTTCACCCACAAAAATAATGGATTTTACCTAATTTGAGGATTCTTTCTAATCATCTGGAAACGACCTAATTTATTTGATTTCCCCTAGCAAAATTAAGTAAAATACCTAACGTTTACCCAGTGCTACTCTATTTATATTTTTCTTTCTAACAAAGAATTGAAAATGCCTAATTGTAAAACATTGCCTAACAATTAATAGATAAAACATAAGAAAGTATTTGAATGCCCCAACAACTTAAACAAAAATGCCTATTTCTTAAGTTCTTACGTACTTAAAAAACTCCGAAATATCCAAGTAAACGATAAATGAAATTCTGCGAAACTATTAACTGATAATAATTCCCGTGCTATTCAATGATTTCTGTGGTATAAATAGTCAAATAAAAAATTCAAAAAAGTCATCTGGAAGCTACACAAAATTTATGTTATATCATAATGTGCTCTTTTATGTTTTCTATAAAGTGTCAACTCTAGAAGCAATTTATGAAGTCTTAGAAACATACTTTGACGCTTAAATGTCTTTCAAGACTTCCGAAAATGCTTCCACAGCTGACATTTTTTGAAAAAAGTACATAATTACAAAGCATATATATCTTTGGCGTGCAGATGACGTTTTCTAATTTTTTATTCGACTTTCATTTCCAGAGAAATCTTCCACTACCACGAGAATTGCTTGGGAATTGCATGGAAACTGCCCAAATTCTGAAAACAATATAAGTACACTTAATGTGTCAAAAAATAATAACAATACACCGCAATCCAAATGCTGTACAGCTTACACTCATGTACGAAAAATTTAAGTTATCATGCTATCAAACTTTATTTGCCATTTACTTAGTGGGCTTGTCGTTTTTTAACTATGTAAGGACTTTTTTTATCAGATTAAATAGAAATTTGCGTTTAAATTGTTGGGGAATTAAAATATTTTCTTAGGCTTTATCCATTAATTGTTAGGCAATTTTTTACAATTAGGTATTTACTGTGGGTATGTTTGTTAGAAAAAAAATTAAAAATTAGGTAGCACTGGGTAAATGTTAGGTAATTTACTTAATTTTGTTAGGGGAAATCAATTAAATTAGGTCGTATCCAGATGATAGAAAGAATCCTACAAATTAGGTAAAATCCATATTTTTTGTAGGGATAATCCTTTAAAATTAGGGCTGTAAAATACAAGCCATTATTTGCGGCCGAATGGAGCAAATAACTCTTTTTTACAGTAATTCTCCTCTCCCAGCCGCAAATGCCACTTATGTCGTGCCGAACAGAAATCTTGGGTACGCCCTTGGTTTTACTAACCTTGAATTTGGTTCGAGTTTCGGAAATGCAAATTCGCAAAACACACTAGCTCCTCTGTTTTCTGTACTACTAATAAACTAGCTACGTTTAACATTAGTAAGAGACATAGATTAAAAAATAATACTATCACGAAGTTGACACTCAATGTAGGGACAAATATTTGTCTCAATAATTCAACAATACAGTTGAGTATAAAAAATAGAATAATTAATAATCCGAATAGAGCAATCCGCCATTTTATCTTGTTATTGTGAATTTTAAAAATAATGGAACTGCTGCTTTCGTTTTCTATATAAATCGGTAGTAGGTACATTTTGCATGCGTAATGAGTGATTATTTTCATAATACGCAAAAGACGATGGCCAAGGGTTAATTGTAACATTTCGAATTGCAACCTAGCCATATTTTATTTGTAAATTGTACCTGGTATCTTGTCACCTCAATTTACTATAAAATATTGATTGTCTATTCTTGTCTAATTTCTAAATTAATAGTCCTTCACTGATTTTTTATTGCAGTTGATATTCTACATGAAGTACTGCAGAAGTATATTTAAAACGCTGGAAAGTCATCCAATTTATACCTTTTAAAAATATGGAAGGACCTTCAAAGTGTCAACACAAGTTGCAAAGTTAACCAATTGGATCCATTTTAAATGTGGAGGTTATTTACCAGCACGTTCATTTAAAATGTAGTCAATCTTTTATCACACATGAATCTACATATAAATCAGTGCATGAATTAAAGTGATGAAAGTGTACCCTGCAATTTGTGATTTTGACACACACATGATTATACGTGTACTGTGAAAATGAAAGGATTGCTAAAGTAAGTTATTTCAATAAAGCTTAAACGCTAATCCTAATTAATACTCATTTATATAGTTTTGAAACTTGTCATTATTTTGAATTTGTACACATTTCTAAACAAAATTACACTTTCACCTTCGCTTCCAACACCCCAAATTCAAGGAAGAACCCACGTTATAGGCATTATAGCACGTTTCTAACCCTGGAATATTTTTATATTCAGCCAGAGGTTGCAAATAAGTAATTTTTTCTGAGGTTTTTGGCATTTGTCTACCCGAAATAGTTTCGCCGCAATGCCGAATCCTGCATGGTTACTCCCTTGGTCATCATGAACAATTATATTGTTTTCTTTCCTTTTCGTAAAATTTCTTCATTATATTTGCAATAAGACTATTTGGATTGCGAAAGTGTACTTATAAAGACAGAAATTGAAATACATGTCTAGTACCTAGGTGTGTATTTTTGCAATATGAAACCTTCGGATTTTTCAGCATTTATCTATAAGCGTGTGGCCATGCGACATCAGAATTATTACATTATATTTTGCTATTGCACTTACACTTGAAATGACGGTGTTTTTCCCATGGAAAAAATATGTGGCAATTTGGTTAAAGTTTAAATGTTATAAAGTACCTTCGCCCACCTTATAGGAAAGTTAATGCGTGCGTGGCTGTCTATAATGTATCTAGTAGATGGTGTGGGCTTTATTCATCTGCTCATAAACAATTATATTGGTTCCTATTTTTGCAACATGAAACTTTCGGATTTGTCATCACTTATCGATAATCGTGGCAGATGTCATCAGAACCGTTGCATTTCAATATTGCATTTGGTGCGCTTGGAATGACGTCGTTTTTTCCCAAGGACTACTTGTCGAAAAGTGGGTAAAGATTTTATGTACCAAAGTAGTATCTTTAGCCAGATATCCTATGGGGAGTGAATTTTTGCGGTGACACATCCGAGGGACAAAAAACTATCATGGATTTCAATGGTACAAATAGTAGGCTCCTTATAATAAAAGAAAAAAAGGCTGAAACGAAATTCATTTTGTTGGAATGTAAGTTTGATTTTGATGCTCTACTTAAGATGAAAACTTAATAAAAAATGCGTTCTATCTGTATAAATTGAATTCAACTTTGTCTACAATAGCACATTTATTCAATTTTTCCATCAATTACTTAAATTTGTTAGTTAAATAAAATACAATTATTCGTGAGTATGTTTATTTACTGTTGTAGACTCACTGCTCACTCAGGATATGAAATGTTTGTGTATTTATTATAAATAGGAGTTGGAGACTACATGGTTTGAATTTTCTTGCAAAGCAACTAAGCAACCCATCCATATCTGGAAGTTATGACATATGTATTTCTAATCGTGAAAAAGTCAAGCTTGTAGGTCTAGAGCTTATATTCAGGAAACCTGGTACACAAAAAGCTGGGTTTGGGTTCTTGGGTAGCAAAAAATTGCAAAAACCTGGGTTTTTGGATTTTAATTTTGCGCTAAAGTACAAAATTATGCTAAAATGAGCAATATTTAACCAAATTGACCACTGTTATTGCTATCATTATAACTTTTATTATATAATATTGTCAAAATAAATTAAGATTGATACTAAAAAGAACATTAATAACTAATTTTCTCGGTTAAATCTAACTTTAGTTTGAATTTCCTGAAAAATACAGTGGATGAAAAACCAAAAAAAGTACAAAAACCCGCTGGGTTATTATGATTTTTCATGAAAAACACACGGGTTTTTAGTTTCCTGCCTATATTATATTCCCTAAATTTTGGCCATCCATTTGTAAATATCAAGAATTACATAAAATACAAAATCAATGCTTAAGCCTATCAAAAATTGCATTTTTACGTTCAAATCAAGAACTACTAATTTATTTGTTTCAGATTATTAATTTTCAGGCGGGTAACAATAATGATTAGTACATCAAAAGTGCAATAGTATAATCCAACAATGTTGTGACATAAGTACAAATTGTGGAGCGCTTTATGGAAAAGAACGGTCCGACTTCCAGTCGAAAAGGAATACAAGAAGTTGCTGCTTTCCGCACGTAACGATTTTCATACCCTCTCCAAATATCTCTAAATTGGTGTGACATTTCAACCATTTTTGCTCCTTGAGGAATAATTACCAACTGCACCACTATAGTAACGAAACTTAGAACAGGCATCATCAAATAAAAAGGTAATCCCATTTCTTCATATAAATTGATGGTGGAATAAAAACATACCAACGCCAATACAAATTGTAGAGAAAGAAAATATACAACCATTTTCCTCAGCATTCGATTGAATGCGCGATTAATGATTCGAACAGATCTATAAATATGTAAATCGCGTTGAAATCTCTGAACGATTTGAAAATTGGTTGAAATCTCTTTCCTCAAATACTCGTTTATTGTTTGCTGTGGAATCAATAAGCATTGAATTAATGATTCCACATGTGTAAATAAAAACATTGCTCTTTGCTCCGAATAAGAAATGAGGTGCCGAAATGGTGCCGCCGATAATCAAAATTATGGACAAAATGACTCTTAAGTGGATTGAATAGGTCGTCACGAAGTTTGGAAACAGGTGCAACAAAAGAGGATAAGGAGGGACTACCTTAGGAAAAAATATAGGGAAAAGAGCTGCATCGAGAAATCCGAAAATAATAAGTAGAGGAGTCGTACTGATAAAGCTGAATACCAAAAAATCGTCCAGGATTTTCCTTCGTTGAATTGTTTTCGTCAAATAGTCCACTGTAAAATATTCTGCAATTAAACAGAAAATCATCCAGGTTTTTGTTAATATCAAAATTATAACAATTAGTACTTTATGTAAAATTTATTAACAGTTATACACTTACTTTGAATACGGTTCGCGATTCGGAAATGCATATTCGCAAAACCCACTAGCTCCTCTGATTTAGTTACTAGTAATAGACTAGGAATGTTTACCATTAGTAAGATAAATATATTAAAAAATAATATTATCATAAAGTTGGCACTCAAAGTAGGTGTAAACATTTGTCTCAATAATTCAACAATACCGTTGAGTATAAAAGCTGAGATTATTGAAAACCCAGTTAGAACAATCCGCCATTTGACCTTGTTATTGTGAATTTTAAAAATGATCGAACCGCTGTTATCGTTTTCTATATAAATCGGTAGTAAGTAAATTTTGCATGCGTATTGAGTGATTATTTTCATAATACGCATAAGACGATGACCAAGGGTTAATTTTAACAATTCGGATTGCAACCCTGCCATATTTTAGATGAAAATTGCACCTGTTATCTTGTCAACTCAATTTTATAAAGAAGTTTTATTTTCATTAACGAATTTCTAAAAGAATAACTTTTTACTGCTTTTATTGCAGCTGATATTCCTCATGAAGTACTCCATAAGTGCATTTAAAACGGTTCAAAGCCATCCAATTTATAAGTTTTAAAATATGAAAGGACCTTCAAAATGCGTTGCAAAGTAAACTAATTGGATTCATTGAAAATGTAAAGGTTGCACCAGCACATCCATTTAAAAGGTAGACAATCTTTTATCACACATAAATGTACAGATAAATCAGTGCAATAATTAAAGGTGATGAAAGTCAGGTTGCTGGTTGTCAATTTGTCATCTGCCTAATAATATACCTTCTGGATGGAACCCTGCAATATTTGATTTTTGTACACACACACACACACAAATTACAGTATGACATGTTAAATGTGAGAGTGAAAGTATTGCAAAAGTAAGTTATTTCAATAATGCCGAAACTCCACCGAAATCAGAAACCAGTATAATTTGTTTTGGAACTTTTCATTATCTTGTATACACATTGCTAAACAAATTTACATGGTAACTTTCGTCTTCAGCCAGTAACCAGGGTAAATCCACCATATTATAGGCACTTGCGGCACGTGCACAACCATGAAAAAGGTTATATGCAGACCAAGGACGCAAATAAACCGTTTTTCTGAACTTTTATGCCTTTTGTTTACCCACTATCATAATGGTGATACCGCATTGCCAAATCCTGATTACGACCTTGGCCCTTGACACCAATATTATATTGATTGAATTTTTTAGTACAACTTCTTCATCAAATCAACAGTAAGACGATTAATTTTGCGAAAGTACACGTGTGGTGATGAAAATTGAAATCGATGTCTATAGTACCTTAGATATGTATTTTTGCAACATGAAACCTCCGGATTTTTTCATCTTTATCTATACGCGTTGGGCATGTGGCATAAGAATTGTTTCATTATATTTATTATGCTACTACACAACTTACACAATGACGGCGTTTTTCCTATTGAAAAGGTATTTCGCAATTTAAGTAAAGTTGACATCTTACCAGGGGCATAACCAGGATTTCTATTTGGTAGGGCACACAATAAATTTAGTGCAAATGAGTCGCGAAAAATTATGGCAAATTTAGGTTAAGGCAAAAATACACTAAATTCGCGCTCAGAGAGAAAATTTTGGCTATTTTTTGCTATTTTTTTTAGACATTTTAGACCCGGATTATTATGACCGTTTCAACTGATATGAAATGAAGTAAATATCATTCGATACATTTGGTATCTCCGTTTTTAATAGTTCATTATTTATACCAGTGCAAACCACGAAGATCTTACGAATTTTTATAATTGTATTCTGTTTTACTGTGATATACGCTAAATCTTTAAGAACCTTGTCATTTAGTAAACACACAGGACTTTTTATTATTTCAAGAAAACAAATTAATCTTTTCACTTCTCTTATTGGTATTGTCGTTTATGCTTACTATATCAAGTAAATACGGCATTATAATTATGAGAAGCGGTACATAATGTTACATATTATATTGATGCGCATATAACTTACAATTTACAATAGTATATTTTGATGTGAATTGAAATTAATTAATTTTTTATTAATTATTCTGATATAACCAAATACATTTTTATTTATTATGATGAAACATCAGCAATGAGATTGTGTAATTAAACACTGTGTAGAAATAAGTACACACTGTAGATCTCTTTACATAATAGAAAGCCCCAACTTCAATTCTAATGGGGATACAAGATTTGGACGCTTTTCGCATGTAATTATTACCATACGCTCTCCAAGTATTACTATAATGACTTGAAATTATATACATTTTTGCGGCTTTTGGAAAAATTGCTGCTTGTAGGAGAGTGGCAACAATACTCATGCACGGCATAAAAAAATATAAGGGCATTCCCAATTCATGATATAATTTTATTGTAGAGTAATGTGCAGTCAAAGCAAATGCAGCCTGTGTACCAACGAATTGGACTGCAATTTTTCTAATAAGACCATTCCAAATTCGGTTAATGATTCGAATAGATCTGTATATATTTAAATCTCTTTGAAATCTGCTTACTAAATGAAATACGGTGGACAACTTTTTCTTGTGAAAATCTTCAATTGTGTGCTGTGGAACCGCCAAGCACTGAGCTATTGAATCCATGTATGAAAATACAAACAAAGCATTGGAAATTATTTGAGACAAGTTTGTTACCGCGATGGGTACCATACTGAAGGAGATTATTATTTTGATATATATTAGGTACTGTTGGACAAAACATGGAAAGTAATGGGCAAAGACATAGTAAAAGGGGACAAGTTCGATGAAAATTATGGGGACAAGAGCAGCATACATAACTGCAAACAATGAACATACTGGTACTCCAAATGTCATGAAAAATATTAAAAAGTCTTCGACCCGTTTATTTGCTTTGATAGATCGTAATATTTGTTCCGCTGTTAAATGTTCTGAAAATAAAAATAAGCATTTAAAAAAGTAAAAACCAGGGGCATTAATAGCATTTTATTTCATTTCAATAGAACATAACATTTTGCAATCCAAAAATTTCACCCCTTTGCATAAATATTATGTACATTTTACACTTTACAGTTATGCAAATACATTAAATTTGTTTTGCTTTTAAGATAGGAATAAATTGTTAACTTGTTACAATTTAAAAAACTTACCACATATCTTATGAGCATTGCGAAAATGCATTGTAGCAAATGAAACTATTTCCTCCGATTGGGATATTGTAAACATGCTACTTACGGCACATATTAAAAGGATCAGCAAATTGAAAGTGAATATAATTTGAAGGTTGACAGTAAATGCAGGTGCAAATACTTGTCGTAGGAGTTCAAGTATACTTGCGATCACTAATGTTACAGTCAACGCAAAATAGAAATGTGCTATATATTTTTTAATCTTGTTCTTGTCAAACTTAAAAGTTACAGATTTTCCATTGCCTTCTATGTAAAACTGTAATATGTACATTTTACAAGCAAAACCAGCGAATTTCTTCATAAGATGTAAAAGACGGTAACTAAGTGTCATGTATAAAATTGGCATTTCAATCTCACCCATTTTCAAACCAATTAAAATACAATTTATTTCGCACCAATAAAGTTTAGGTAATGGTGACTTAAACAGCAGTTGGCATAACCTGTAAAGGAATGGCTAAAGCAATTACATAAGGGGTTTACAGAAATAAATGTTTATCGTGGTATTTGACCGGCCACACAATTAATACTGCAACAAGAACCTTTAATATCAATCCATGCAAAAATTTTGTTTTGCAATTCAAAGTTGCAGGTATGTACAGGTCCATCTGAATGTATACGTTTATGTAGGACGATTTAAAGATAAACTGCAACTTTGCTACATATAATTATTTGAATAAACAATTTAGATATTTAATTGCAAAATCATCAAAATTCAACAAATGTATACTTATCTATTGCGGCTTTCACAATCACGGCGTCCCCATGTTCTGGCTTTGGGAACGGAGCACGACGTAATAAATTGGCTTGGGCGGACACAAACTGTGTCACACAATACCAAAAGTAACAAAAAATGGATTATTTGCGACGTTAGGCAACAAATAACTCCTATATGGACAGAGTATTTAATTAGAGTTAAAAAAATACATACTATAGTTTTACAATTCGAAGATGCAGGTATCTGAAGGACCATCTGAATTTAAGACGATTTAAAGATAAAATGCAACTTATAATTATTTTTTGAATAAGCATCATATAATATTTACTTGAAGTCTAACTCTACAAGTGTAGACTTATCAACGGTGACATTCTCAATTATTTTGCTGTGGGGACAGATATGAGAAGCCGTTGAACATAGAGAAAAGTCCAACTGATTTATTTTTCTGAAATGTCTGAATTGTTTATGTCCTTCCAACAAAACTTAGTCAAAATAGAAGAGAAGATGAAGCTTTGGAGACATGGATACCTTACTGAATCGCTCGATGTCTTCGTTGTTTAAGCCCGTCGTGCTAATAGTGTGTTACCGATCTGTTACAACTGAAACACGGTCACACGTCTTAATTTCTGGTGGAGCCCAAAAATATTGAGCATGCAATGCCATGGCATAACCGATAACCTCTTTCAGTGTATATCATAAGTACGTTAATACAAGCGTTCAATTTTATTATGGCAGAGGTAAGGGTTCCAACTTCATCTGACATTTCATTGGCGGAATATTGGGTGGAAAAGAGCAAAGGTGATTTTGTAGTGGGATGATTTTATATTTTGAATAGTGGCGATATACATGGTACATGAAATAGGGTTACTCTCGGTTAATAAACCTAACGTAAAGATAGGGCTGGAGTAAATGACCGAGCATGTCGGAGGACTGTCGGACACAACTTTTGTGCGCTCACGGACAGTCAGACAGACAGGATAGTGTTTCGCATAAAGATCTCACATGTTTGTTCTTAATAAATATTACTTTGACAAATCCACATTGAGATTTAGTAATAAACTTTGGGTAAGTGGTTTAAAATTCAATCATTTACAAAAATGTGGGAAAATAGGACAAACTTGATTGCTTTGGATAAATGATGGTAAACTGTATAATAAATTTAATTGCCTATGTAATGTTTGCTTTCCACTTATTATTTTCATCTGTTTAACTATGGTATGTTCTTATTCAGCATAATATTAAATATAATAGCGGAAGTAATAACATAGTGACTTCTTAGACAGTAGCTGCATCATAAGGTTAACCTTAAGAAACCTATCATGAAATATTATATCTGCGGTCTATATTAGATTCTGCAGTGTTTGCCTACAATCTTTTAAATGTACGATTTCCTTTAAAAACAAAAGGTAGATACATAAAACATGAATACGATAATATATGTGTACCGAATATAAAATGTATACTTTGAGATGCAACCTATTATTAGATGATTTACGATATTAATATTATGAAGCAATAAGTTTTTACTGAACTTCAGGCAAATGTTTTAATCATTTAATATGTGTTTACAAATTTGAATGATGTAAATGTGACGGCAAATTATAGAAATACACAGGACCTTACTTTTACATTATTTTACGATACAATTACTGAAATTTTACAAATCTCACGATTATTATCCCTGATTTCGATTATAAGCAAAAATGCATTACTAATATAATTATGAAAGTGGTGCTTAATATTGTATTATATCTATTTATACGTATCTTTTTATACTGATATCCAATCATTTATTATTTTTTTATTTTTTTATTTATTCGGGTTTTCTCTACATTACATTTTTCCATATTACATTGCACAAGTCTGTACATAAACCTTTAGCCCATTAACTATGAACTAACTCTAAGCCGCATTAGGCAAGGTCACATGTGTCCATGCCATGAAGGCACAGACATATTGGCTTAAAAGTATTTTGCAGAGCATTACATAATTACAGCCATAGCAAATGCATTTTTATTCATTATGATGAAACATCAACAATGAAATAGTGTAATTAAACAAAGTATAAAAATAAGTGCACACCGTGGTTCGTTTTATAAAGTAAAAAGGCCCAATTTCAAGTCTAAAGGGAATACAAGACTTGGCTGCTTTTCGCATGTATTTATTGCCATAAGCTCTCCAAGTATTGTTATAATAGCTTGAAATTATATACATTTTTGCTGCTTTTGGAAAAAGTGCTGCTTGTAAGAGAGTGGCTAGAATACTCATGCACGGCATAAAAAAATACATTGGCATTCCCAATTCATGATATAATTTTATTGTAGAGTAATGTGCAGTCAGAGCAAATGCAGCTTGCGTACCAACGAATTGGACCGCAATTTTTCTAATTTGACGATTCCAAATTCGGTTAATGATTCGAATAGATCTGTAGATACTTAAATCTCTTTGAAATCTGCTTACTAATTGAAATACGGTGGACAACTTTTTCTCATGAAAATCTTCTATGGTATGTTGAGGGACTGCCAAACACTGAGCTAGTGATTCCATGTATGAAAATACAAAAAAAGCAACGAAAATCATTTGAGACAGACCTACTACTGCGAAGGGTACCAAACTAAAGGAGAGTATTATCTTGATGTATATGAAGTACTGTTGGACAAAACATGGAAAGTACTGCACAAAAACATAATAAAAAGGAATTAGTTCCACAAAAAATATGGGCAGGAAAGCAGCATACATCATTCCAATCAATACACACACTGGTACTCCAAATGTCATGAAAAAGATGAAAAAGTCTTCCGTCCGATTATTTGCATTGATACTTCGTAATATTTGTTCTGCTGTCAAATGTTCTAAAATTGAAATATGGTGAAATGTTATAATATAATATGTCTTATATTTCCGATGATAAAAGAAATATACTGTACTATAATTTAAATTTAGCTCATTGTTATCGGGTTTTTGTAAAAGATTAATTATTGAAAGAATTATAAACTCACTTACCACATATTTTGTTGGCATTACGAAAATGCATTGTTGCAAATGATGCCAATTCCTCCGGTTGTGATAATAAATAAAAGCTGCTTTCTGCGAGCAATGCTAACGACAACATATTGAAAATGAAGATAATTTGAAGGTTGACAGTAAATGCAGGTGAAAATACCTGTCGTAAGAGTTCAAGTAACGATGCGATCACTAATGCTACAGTCAACGCAAAATTGGAATGAGCTATATATTTTTTAATCCTGTTTTTGTCGAACTTAACCACTATAGATTTTCCATTCCCTTCTACGTAAAACTGTAATGTGTACATTTTGCACGCCAAACCAGCAAATGTCTTCATAAGATTTAAAAGACGGTAACTAAGTGTCATGTATAAAACTGGCGCTTGTAGTCCTGTCATTTTGAATCTACTGTAATGTAATGTATTTTATAAAAATCAAATTTGCTAAGACTCTCGCTAAGATTTTTGAAACCTGATTGCTTAGTTGTGAAATGCTGAAGTAAATAACTTGTATTGCCACATTGAAGTTACAAAACATATTGGGACAAGAACCTTTGATTTCAGTAGAAGTTAAATTTTTATTTCGCAATCCGAGGTTACAGGTATCCACAGGTCTATCTTAATTGCTATATATTAGGCTGGCTTATATTTAAAGTATCAATGATGATAAATTGCAACATAGATATTACTAAATGTTTGTTAAACTGTCTACATAGTATTTTTGCTTGCCAAATCAGTTCCGCAATCGTTTGTGCAATATTAGATATTCAAATTGGAACTCCGCTGCGTAAATTGTATATCTGATGCAGTAAACCTGAATTTTGAGCAAATACGGGATACCAATGTATCCACAACAGTTTTTCAAAGTATCTTATCACTTCCTGTTCTATGAAAATAAATAAACCTGTTCCAACCACGGTGTAAACAAGGAATGAAGTGAACAGTGGCATTTGTGTTTTGAGCTATGACACAATAACATTAACTGCGACATCGACAAGTGAACTGTGAAACAAAGTTAGCAGCAATGGCACACGTATTTCAAATATATAATGTCATTTTTCGGTAAAAAATCAAGCATTGGTAATCTTCTTCAAATTCTAATTTAGCGGTCTTCAATCTCAAACCAGGCCCGTAGCCAGGGGGGTGCTATGGGT
>JABASD010005026.1:0-13561 GCA_019776165.1 Pogonognathellus flavescens | reverse complement strand
ACCCAACCCAACCCAGCCCAACCCAGCCCAAAATTTTCTCAACCCAACCCAACCCAAAACCCAATGATGTCACGCTTTCTCCAACCCGAACCCAACCCAATCACGATTGGGTTGGGTTTTGGGTTTTGGGCTAATGAAAATGCTCTAGTATACATCTGTATTGTAGTCTCAGAAGACTCAGAAAGGTATAAAATGTGAGAGGCAAATATCAACATAGAATTAGATAAGAAAAGACATTTAATTCGAGCGTTAAAGTATTATCGTGGAAGTTGCATTTGTACTTCTAGTTAAAGCCATGGGGAAGGCACGGAAGGCTGGAAAGTATTAAGAGCAAAGGGAGATTTGGCGTGGCTTCGTCTCGAATTTCTTCTGGCAGACATGAAATAATGGACCTTTGTTCTGTCTATAATCAGCGGATTTTCTCTCTCCCATAATCACCCGCCTTCCAGTCTATAGAACTGCAATATTCTACAGTGGCACACAATAAGCATTACACAGACAATACAGACAGGAGTAAGAATTTGCTTACGGCAGCATCTGTCGCGTCTCTTTTCTTCGCAATTACGGTATGAAGTGCTCAGCTGCAAAAGAAGAGACCGGACGACTGGATAAAACGAAGAACACATGACACCCACGACATATTGATTGTCACGTTGTTCTCATCGTGACATAATTACCCGTCCTCTCTTCATTCCAAGAAACAATCATTTTAATCCACGCCAACTCTCTCTCTCTCTCTCTTTCCTCTATAGACGCTAGCAATGTGCAAAGAATAGTTCCATACAGTTCAATCCAAATAAGTTACTAATAAATAGCACTTCACTTGCTCTATCGTTGCAAAGTATAAGGTTACATTGATACATATACAGGTGCATTGCATAAAATAAATTGTAGAATCTATAGGGGAGCGTGTGTGGAGTTTAAAATCCTTTGCAGAATCATGTCGCATTTTTCTCGTTCAGGTAATTAGCAATTGTAGTTTCTGTGAGGACTCTGTATTGAAGGGAAGTCTGAAAGGTGAATTGTGGACGAGTGGATTACATTTTATGATTTATTATACAATTATGCATGCAACATTTAAAAATTAATAATTTATGCATAATAATGCAGCATATATAGGATAGACTGACAGAGTTGTAGCAAATATTATATTATAATCAATTACACTGCACTGCATACAAATAACTAATAAAAATTTGCATTCTGATTCTTGGTTGACTTTCATTTGCAGTTGCAATCTATAAGGTGATCGACACGTATGCAATGAATATAAAAAAGCCTGTCCAAATGTTACGCATAAAAAATCATATCCAATTCAATACACAGTTATACACACTGAATCCACAGACGTACAATATTATTATTTTGTACATTAATTCGCATATAGCAGAAAGATTGACAATGTCATTGGTAAGACCTCATGCATATGTTTGCAAACATTTTGGTTAAAACTGGAGGATTTATGAATGGATTGTATCGTAGCTGTATATTAAGTATGTATAATTTTTAAAGTCACAATGTCAATGACGTAACTTAAATACCATATTCCCTGTCATTAAGACTCACGCGGTGTTTTATTCATGTTTTATTAAAGATACTGCATGTGTCATTTACTATGTCATGCTGTCACGTGCTTTAACAAGCAGAGTTCTAGAAGAAAGAAGAGTAAAGAATGACGCGTATAATGAAAATTGTATTTTTCCATATATTATATTCAGCACCTATTTAATAAGTAAGTGACTATCTTTTGGGTGTGTAAACTAATAATGTAATGTTACTTACTACAATTAATCGCATGCATTTTGGAGGTGTGTTCACTTTCGAAGTGTAAATAATACTTTATTGCGCACAGGGAGGAACTTCTCAGGTTCCTACATAATCGTTAAATGGAATTAAAAATGCGACCACTTGATCAGTTGATATTTTTTCAGGGCCGCCAAGTATCTCGCGTTTAATTGCTTCTATTGCAGTCTACAAAGGAGTATCCGCCAATATGCAGTGAGGATAGCGAAATAATTGTTATTAGCTAACATGATGATGATGGGAAGATCATGTGAGATTTTGCACTTTGTACCGTGTACCGGTGTACCTACTATAAGTGTAGAGAGTATTTATTTGGCAAGCAGGTAGACTTAACAAGAGAGATTATAACCAAAGAATGCAAGCGTCAGTTCATTGTGAAAAACTCCGCTTGTTACCGGTTTTGTAAAATTATGTAAGACTACTTAGCTAGTACAATACAAGACACACTCATACAACCTGACTACTAGACAGATCGTAAAGAGTTAAGACTGACATTGAGACTCACAATGAGATCGGGCTGAGTGAAGTAGATAAAATACTAGTAATGTAATTCTCAGACTTAAATGCATGCGAAATGTAAGTGGGGTATAGCTGTAAGAACGTGCATTTTTAAATGTGTATTTAAAATTGGCAAGAAAGTGAATAGAGAAGAAAAGTAAGTCATAAAAACAAATGGAAATGATTTAAACATTAATATTCATGGGATGGAATTTTTAATTTTGTTACTGTTACGATTGCAGTAGTGGGATTTGCATCAGCCACATGTAAATGCGTTGTAGTGGGAAATAAATTAGCATTAAGCGAGACGCAGTGGCAGTACTGCGTTGATGTGATAACAGAAGAATTAAAATGTTTATTTTACGCCTCTTTGGGAGTCCACTCCTGCACTCTCTAATTAAGTAGGTACTCACACTGTTAATCCTTTTAAAATATGCTTATCCTGATAACACAACTTTCAAATAAACACCATCAACTTATCTCAAGTATTACAGTAATACTAGCATAGCAATCGGATTTAACTCAGAATTAAAGATAGGAACTTAATTAAGTTGCAAACGAAGATTCTTTTTTAAACTATTTCCTCAACCGTAAGTCAGAAAATAAAGTAATTCAAAGGGATCCATACGAATAGATACATACTAAGTACTACCGTATTCGCTATTAATTTATGTGTTTATAGCCAACATTAGTTTTTAAATGCAGACTGTAATAAAAGGCATTTTTAATGACAAAAATAAAAATAATTCATTTTTGTGCTTGTTACTTCTTTTTTTGCAAATTCCGGTTTTTATTTGATTTAGAGTATGTGCATTGAATTGATGAATTAATGGTTTATACCGGTGTGATTGCTTTAAATGTAATAAAACAGCTTGGCTTGCACGAGTAATATTGTAAACATGTTTTATAGTATGAATCAATATGTTTGGCCATAAGCTTATTAAGCTTGTTTGGCGTAGCTTTGACATTTCTGAAACACGTGGAGCTATAGAGAGTATCTAGGATTTGTACATGGTATAGGGCCCCGAGAAATCTGGGAGAGCATAATATACAAAGGGTTTTTTACGGCCTTTGGCGGAAAAAATACTAACCCCTTTTGGAATTTGGAAGGGAGCCGCCCCTCCCCCCGACTCTGTTTCTAAATACGCCCTTTACGTGGAGTTAAACTTGTGTGGCAGGATGACAGAAGTTCGATGCAGAAGTATTCCATGCACAACTTCTTTAAAAATCTGTATAAAAAATTGAGACGATATAGTAAATAGTTTGATATAATAAGATGTTGGAGAGATTAATGATGGATGTTGTTTAGTCTGCAGACGTTTTGATGACTTTGATAATCGCATGTGCTTTATACAGATACGCAGATATTGACACGTTCTGTGTCCGTGATATGAAGGATTCAAAGCAGGACTTTCATATTCTGATCTGGAGTTATCAACTTACATATTAACAATCAATGCTGCGCACTCTTCTTTTCTTTGAAGTACTTTGAATGTATTTGCATGTATTATATAACTACAAATCTCATGGGTATGCTCCGGCTGTAATTGCGTTCAAGATATGATAATTTTGCCCTGCTTTTCTTTGTTTCACCTTTGAACACATTTTCTAAGGTTAAAGTTTCCACACGTACCTCCATACACTGGAATACACCAACGTGTGCAGCAACTATTAATTATTGACTTATAGTTACACATTTAACAGGTTATAAGAAACAGACAGGAAAAGGCAAGGGGACAATTGCACAATTATTGATCATTCACTCAATACGTGATGCATAAATAGTTCATACATATACAGGGCCCTATACACCTTTATTACTGTACAATAATTAATAACGCCGAAAATGGTTCAAGAAAGGAGACACGTTTCCATTTACTTACCATCCAATTGGTTCTGCAGTCATTTTTAATTTTATACTCAGGAACAATCAGTATAATTTAAGTAGTTTGGCAAGGTGTATACCACAGTAAGGAAATACAGCACAGACTACAGACTTCAGCACCTAAAATATAGCACTTTAAATATATATATCTAAAGTACTTATAAAGATATACTTATATAGTATAATGTTAATTACGAATATTTATTACACGCAGTGAGTGAAACGGACCACAAGTTAATGAACTCCATTATTCATTGAACTTTTATTTCGTAAGTATAGAAGTAATGTACTCTGCTATTGTTGTCAGGTATATAACCACTATTTTATAGACACTAACCACTATATATAGCAGAAGTCACCGTAGACAGAGACACTTACATAACAAAATCACAGTACATGATAAATAATGAGACTCTTACAAATACAGATATGCAGATTAGATTTAAAATCTTTAAATAGTATTTGCTAGCTCTTCCTTCATCATACAAAACTCAAAACGTCTTTGCTTCTTTCTACATCTCAATGCTTCAACTTTTTCAACGATTTACCACGTACATCAAATTAATTATGTGTTAATAGGAACAATGTTTAGCACCCCTTTCATATTTATGGCATAATGGCACTCTGAATTAATTTTTATAGCCTGATGGCCTGAATTGTCATAATTAAATTGATAAAAAAGAATTATCGTTCATTGACTACATTTCTTGGTCTTTGATCGATTTATTGGATATGCACATCAGAATACTAAATCACATAGTTTTAATTGACTGATTAAATGCAGACGTCCAAACTCTAAACCAGACTAACTAGAGGCATTTTCTTACTTTGTATGACTTCCCCGATACATCCGATGAATATTCCAATTCTTTTTCAGAATTAATTATATTGTGCAGATTAATGTAAATAATTTTCTATTTATAATTTACCACTATGTAATTGCCACTGCAATGTGCCATAATATGCACATCCAACTAAACGTAAAGTGAAAAACGATAAACATGCTAAACTGGCTCATTCATTCTAACAGTGTCAGTTAAAGTTTGACATTTTTAGGAACATCCTTTTTCCTCCTTAGCTTATCCTATGAAATAATAATACTATCAAATGAAATAACTATCTTGTTGGTATCCGCACAATTTGTAATGAATGGAGATGAATAAAAATTAATGATGTGATAACATACAAGGAAATATGAATGATTAATATTTGTAATTCAGTGCAGATGTGAGTAAAGTATATCTATCTATCTTTAGAAGATATTATTATTTTGCAGCTAGCTGCTAGGATTAATGGCAAAAAGTGTCTCATTCATTTATAATTGCTGTTGACTCAGTTTTTGCCTGGAAGTTGTTTGCTTGACCTTTCCACACATTTATTTGTTTGCACTAAACAAGATACGCCAAATCTAAGTGATTTGCACTTATATCAACACGTATAATATTATACCTTTCTTCATTCACAAGTTCATTTGTAGTTCTTAAGGAGTGCAATGTGCATCCTTATAATTATTGGTGCACTATAAAACAGCACATATCAAGCCTTTGGAAGTATAGAGGATGGCATTCACAGAAAGGGTATTACAGTCAATGCTACAACTTTTGGGTTCAGAGAATTGCTTGTATCAGGTACAAAAAATTTCCGTAACCTTTTTCATACACAAACCATAATTAATAATAATTAACATATTCAATATAATTAATATTATAAAAAGACTCATGCTAGGCAAAAATATCGGCTTGAGCAATTTTTGGAATTTTACCAAGCTCATTAAAAATTAACTGGGGTTTTAACTACCATAAAGTATTCCCAGGAGTATAGTACATATATTATATGCCTTTATGCTTGTATGTTTAGGTCTTGTATTTCGATGATTTCTCTTTAATTGTTAATGTAGAGGCGATCCCGTTACCTAAATATCTAAGTATGTTTGAAGATAATAATATATAAATACGTTAATAAATCATAATGTACTTCCAGTTTTCCAAAAAAATAAAGCTAAATAAAAACAATGAAAGTTTTCAGGACAAATTGAATAATGACTATCCACTGCAATTAGCTTGTTATCAGAAGTAGGTGAATTGAAAGTAAAGAATGAAATGATAAATTAAAAGTAATTCCCTTTCAAAAGTCACGGTTTTATTTTTACCACAAGTTCACTCTGTTTCTCTTCAGTTTACAAGGTATCATGTATCTCTCTACAATATATTTGGAGAATAGTCGGACTATAGTAATAACATCATCGCTTCATGTGTCACTGTGCTTAAGTGCTAGTATATTTCATGTGTACTACAAATTGCATAGATTAGGTCATTTATCATTTTACAATTAAATATTCTTATTACTATTTGTAAAATACTGATAGTAGAGTTGTCAGTACTGAGATTTGTTCGGATAATATAAATATTGTTAGGATTACATTTCATAGTCATAGTTTGTTTAGGTCTATAGAACAGTTTCATGTTTCAAGTCAATTTGAATCGGAAGGAAAGATGAGTTCAGGTTCAGAAAATTAAAAAAGGGAATTTCAAACTACCACGAATCAAAATGTTTTACATTATACAATATTTTACGATATTTAAAAAGGTTCTTTAATCAAGGAACGAACGTTCGTTTTCAGTCATATGATTTCCTTTGTATTCAGTTGTTACAAAAGTCATTTTCATGCCGTATTTACTAGGAGTGTACTAATAACAGGCTTTTCATGGAAGGAAACTATTCTCCGATTCTCTGTCACTTCTTCTCTTCAATCTGTCATTTCAAATTTCTATGCTCCTATAAATAACAGATTTTATTTTCAAGCTTAAAATTATGTACCTACTGCTGCGACAATTTTAAAATACGATAGATTCTGCAGAGGAATAATAATTGCTTACATTAATTTTCCATGTTTTACCTGTAAACTTACACGGACGAGGCACTTGGCTAATATGTCTTCTCTTGTTGTCCTTCTTATATAAAATTATTACTCGTATAGTAGTAATATTATCGATTCATTTTATCTATACCAATTACCAAGTCAATGACAATGCCCAATCTTTACATAATTTTCCATACTAATAACGCTGATACGAATATAGATGGACAATCGACACAGCTAATAATTGATGCAGAAGAAACATAAAAGAAGAGAACAAGATTTGACAATAAAACTGACAAAGGGCAGAACGAGGAGAGTCATACACATCTAATAAGTAGAAATATTTGATAATAATAATTATGATATATCACTTCATTTCGTAAAACTATTGGAATCAGCATAAGAATAAAGAAAACAAGTTGAATGGATGAATAAGACACATACGTTGGTATCTGATGAACTGTCGTTAGTGGTATCCACTATCAAATATTTCTCTCCCTCCTTCTCATTATAATTCATTACAATTTCATACTTTTGTATTGTATATTATGGCTATTATAGCATTTCTCTCATTATAACTCAAAACAACTTGCCTAGTAGTACTACTACGATAATAGTGTATTTTTACTTTTACCTAATCTTACTTTGTTCATTTTTGCTCAACTTGTATTTATATCTGTGTAGTTTAATATACCCGGCCGCTGAGAGGCATAGGAATACATAATTGTTATCATAATTATAATTATTATAGTAATGTTTAATTTAATGTAACAGAATTAAGGAGCGGCCGCTTTTCCGTCTCCTTTCTTTTCTTTCTGTTTGATTGTACTTGACCTTTTCTTGCCTGTACACTGCTGCTATAATTACGTTGACGTATTCTCTACAGTATCTACAGTATTCATAATATTTATTATAATTCTAAACGTTTCTCTGTACTATTTTTTGCTTTGTTCGTAGTTTACTTTTAATTGTACACCCTCAGTGGTTACATTAATTAACTTATCTTATCGTATTATATCATTCATATTATATTACAATAAACAATTTTATAGCAACTCACGTTAACTTTACATTTATAACAATATTATTATGCTGCGTAGAGTAAACGGGAGCATTTTTAGCTTAAAAGATGCCTCTTTCTATTTATACAAGCTACCTACAGTAATACACAGAACTATAATTTATTTAAGCTGCCTACACTTCTTCTTCCTTGTCATGTGAAATAGTAATTATTATACAAAACTTATATTAACGTAATTTTATGTACAGTCAATTAAAGATACACAGGGATTAACAAACTGAGAAATGTCTACAACGCTACGCTCACGTCAAACTATTTAAACTTAATCTACATATGAAAGGGATATCTGCATTTATTTCGTGCCTTGTCAGAAGGCCTTGTCAGAAGAAGGTCATTGTCACTACCTCAATACTCTTTATAAATTAACAGCACATTTTGCTGCTTTTCACTTTCCGGTGGTTACGGGCGTAATTGGCGTTTCGATTTCTCTCTGAGCTTTGCTGACTTTGACCTTGTCCTTCGGAGTGTGATCGTCTCCAGCTTCCATAGCGAACATTTTCATTTTCTCTTTGAATGTTAATTTTTCAGGTTTCGGAGCGTTGGCAGCATTTTGTTTTTGTTGCTGTTCAGCCATTCTTCTCCATCGCGGGTCTCTGTACACTTCCTGGGCTCCGATTACACCGGGAGTGCTTCCTGTTCCAGGACTCTGTCCGTCAGGACTCCTTGGACTTGCCAACAATGCTGTTGCTTCCGATAAAAATCTCTGCAAATTCGAAAAAAATATTTACCATTAATATTCTTGCCATAGATTTAGATAAAAACGGGAGAAAGTTTTTTATTTTGCGTACGTTAGGATCTTCGCGAACTTTTTCAGTCTCTTCGGGCGAAGAAGGTTCTTTCGTTGCCACCGTTTCATTAAACGACACAGTTTTCTTGTCTGACTTTGGCCTAGGGGAAGATTCGGGTGGAGTTACGGGAGATTTTTGTGGAGAGGGTGCAGAGTGATGGTTCCGGTATATCGCTGGCGGTGGACTTTTAGGAAGAGGTGGAGCCATTGCGCTCGTAGGACTTAGCATTGAATGATTCTCCGAAGACTCAGACGGAGATCCCAATTTAGGTGGGAAAGAGGAACGATAAGGAGACTGATATGACAGCGTCTGTGGAGGCTGATGATGGTGATGCTGTTGTTGCTGTTGTTGTTGCTGCTGTTGTTGTTGCTGCTGCTGTTGTTGCTGCTGTTGTAAATGTAATTGCTGCTGTAAATGCTGCTGATGTTGCTGCATCATTTGATTTTGTCTTTTAAGCTCCTCCTCCTAAAAATAACAAAATTATCATTAGAAACGCACATAAATATCGGCACAATCATATTTAAAAACATGCAAACAATAAATATGTATAAAAATACACAATGATCAATGAATCGGTTATACACGAATAAATTAGGTATCAAACCCATCAAAAATTGATTATAAGTAGGAAGCTGAAGACATTCCAAAATTGACATAAATATTCACACACGGTTGCATTGTCATATCTTAATTTAAAATATTCAATCCAACTCCAAATCAACTCAAGACTAAAGCGAAACTACTTACACTCATGGATTCCTCACACTTATCAATTTTTAAGTAATTATTATTCACTACAATACAAAATCTGCTGTAAAATATATTCATTGAGTTAACAAGTTAATATAGATTATTGTGGAACAACGGTATTTAGAGGGTGGAATGTTAATAGTGGGGTAAAAGACAACAGCGAGATTAAAAACAACAAGTAACAAGGTAACATCAACTTCAAATTTCATGAAAGTCCCTTACCAATGCAACTCCAATCCCAACATTTGCATCTCTTTAAAACACAAACGGAATATTTGTCTTACTTTTCATAAAGTTACGCATTTTTATGATCTCTTACAAATTCATGTGGGTGGGTAGGTGGGTGGGATATCATTTTAAATTTTAATGCGTGACACACACACACACAAACTGTTAAATTTGTCATACCTTTTTAGTATTTTCCATACAGAGTTATTTCATAAGAAGTTAAGTTGGGATTTTTCATTAAAGTTTTAGAGAAATTATAAGTTTTGCTTACCCTTCTTTTTGTGGCTTCCCGAACAAGTCTCTCTTCTGCCGCCTGGGCAGCTTCTAATTCCATTTGTTTCTTTCTCATCTCTTCGATTTTTCTCGCCCTCTCTTCTCCCATTGGATCTAATTTGTTTCCATTCGTTGTAATCCTCGTGCGTTCTAAATCTTCTTGCACTCGTCTCACCATTGCTTTCCGTTCGTCTTCCTCTTCTTCATCATCGTCCCCGTTTTCATCCTCCCTTCGAATTTCTTCTGCTCTTCTCTGGAATTCTCTTTCTAAAATCAAAGCTCTGAGTTGCTCCTCCTGAGGACCACTGCGATTAGGTATCGTTTCCAATTCTCGAATTTGTTGATCTCTCCAATACTTCGCTGCTTCTTTCCGTCTGACAGCTTCGATTTCTTTGGCGGCTTCTCTATCCCAAGGATTACCAGCTACTGGATTTTTCGGAATTCCTCCATTGTTGTAAGTAAAGGCTCCTCGTGGTATTTCTCCCGTACTCGCAGAAAACTGTTGCTGCTGTTTATATTCCTCTGGTAATGGAGGTCTCCCTGGGGCAGCTTCCACAGAGGAATCTGGTCGATAAGGTTTAGGAGCTGTTGGAGGAGCACCACTTGATACTGGTCGCTGACCAGGGTAAAAACGATTTTGTGTTTGGTTATAACGTTGTTGTTGTTGTTGCTGCTGTTGTTGTTGTTGCTGTTGCTGTGGGTGTTGTTGAGGATAACTTTGTTGTTGGGCCTTGGCCATCATAAGCGTAGCTCGCTCCTCTCTTCGTTTCAGTTCTTCGTGCATTTCCAGCATTTTGGCTTCTTGACGCAACAGATCTCTGCTGATATTTGGATTTTGTGCTGGAGCGGGTCTGGGCCAATTCAAGTTTCCGGGTACTGAATTATGCAGATTGGGGGGATGACGTGGACCAGGGTATCCGGAAATTATTTGTTGATTGTGGGAAGGATGGTGTCCTCCAGGAGAGCGGAATGCACTTGAAGAAATATTTCCAGCTGAATTGCTGTACGGAATGTAAGTTCTGACTGGCATGTTTGCAGGATTTGAAGGAGGTGCTGGCGGAGGAGGATAATAACCTACGTTTTGATAAAATCTTTCGGAATCTTCAGGCTGGTGAAGATGTAGGGATGGAGTGGATGGCTGCTTATTTCCAATATCGGGTCGGTGGGGAGGATCTGCCAAGCTTTGGATTGACCTACAAGCAAATGTCTCCATTAGTTTTCCACAAAATTTTTGAATGTATTTAAGTTGGAAATAATTTTCATGTTGCTATTACCTGGATCTAACAGCGCCCGGGTGTTGCATTTCCATATTATTATTAGAGCTAGAATTAACTACATGATGATTTCCCATCATTGGGGGCTTTGCAGGAGCTTGCATTGTCATTGAGGGATAATTCGGAGGATATCTGGGACTATTTGGTGGTTCGTGTCCGTGACCATGGTGGCCACTGTTGACGCTGTTATGTCCCGGAGAACGGATGATGGGTTGAACAATTGTGGTCGGAGCCATGGAACTGGTGTTGTCACTATTTAAAGAAGGAACAGACTTGGAAGAATGAATTCTTGGCTGATGAAGTGGATGTCCATGACCGAGAGAACGTCCATGATGGCCCTCTGATGTATCACGATTTTGCTCACGCAAAACTTGTGAAGGCAAATCTCTTTCACTCATTCCACGAGAAGCATTAAATCCAGCTAAAAATGTAATAAGTAAAATATTTCTATTAGTACACAACAAATAGATTTCTTTTCCACAATTTCTTCATAATGTGCATTAGCGTTATTAATAAATAATTAAATAAAAATGAATAAACCACTCATGCTACATGCACACATAATACTAGTTAGTTCAGAAAATGGAAATTTGGAGGATAATACACGCACTAACTTATCCCGTCAATTGTGAGCCCAATAAACATTAAAAATCCGTAAGCAAAGTGAACACAGTGAGTTAATTGATAAGAACAATCTATTTGAGAAAGCACGAAAGATTTGCATTCAGGAAGATGAGGAAAACGTAAAGACTGAAGATTTAAATGATGTAACATCATATCTACGACAGAAGACAAACACCGGGTCAATTACTAAAGAACCTCTAGGGAACTATTTGAAGAAATGGTACGGTATAACATTTTACAACTGTGAGTAAACATTCCAATGATTCATCATGCTGTAGTTATTACGTGGACAAGTGTAAACAGATGCAGTCATGAAAATTATGAAACGTGCCGAAAAAATAAAAAATAAAAACGTATCACTGGCACGTGGTGCTGCTGAAAATAAAAAACTCAAAAAAAATAAAACTTTGTTTTAAAAAAGAGCTTATAAAATTCGAAAATGTTTTTGTATTTTTTCCGGATATTAAGAACTCACAGGGATAAAAATCAGAGGAACTATTAGTAGAAGCAGTAGTTTGAGGTTTGAGGAAGAATTTAAGAAGTCTGGAAGATCCGACTACTCTGGTGACTCCGAGAGCTGACTCACTCAGTCCTTTTCGACTGAGCGCTTCGAAAGACTTCCATCTGGCAAGGGAACTATCACTTTGGGAAGGTCGAATTGCACCACTTCCATTACCCGCAAACACTCCGTCAATTCCAGAAAAAGCAGAACTCCAATAGTTGGAATCTACGAGGCCACTTCCACCAGTATTAGTTAAACATTCTTTGAAGTCGTTAGTAGTAGCAGCAGCAGTAGCAGGAGGAGTGGTAGCAGACTCAGAAGTTGGAGTCATCACAACACAAGGCAAATTGTTGCTTCGACTGTTACTGTTATTAGTAGTAGGGTCACAAGGGTCTGTCTCAGTTCCCGCAACAAGCAAAGTATCAGTATCAATATCATCATCATCAACATCATCATTAGTTAACTCCCCAGAACGCCCATTCTCATCATCCACCACCACCACCACATCGTTCTCCTCCTCCTCCTCCTCATCCACCTCCACCATATCATCCTCCTCATCCCCCTCATATTCACTAGCTTCATCATCACCAAATGCATAGTCTGCACCATCCGCCTTACCTCTTCCTTGAACTGGCGAGGGTTGAGACAACATGGTCGCTAGACCTTGATAAACCGCAGCTGACTTCGCCACTTCCAGTGTCACGATCGGACCCGTTTGTGTCAAATAATCCGCAGCTCTGAAAAGTTATAAAACAAATGTTATTCATTTTTGCATATTCCAATTACATTCATTACATGGGTGAAATCATTTTTTGAACTTACTGTTCTTGCGTGATTCCTATTAAGCTTTGTCCATCAACACTCAGCAGTTGATCTCCTTTTGCTAAACGTCCATCCTAAAATCAAAAAATTCAACTTTTAAGAGATTGCGTTGCAGAGGCCCCCTATTAGAGGGTAGTGCGGGTGCGGGCACCCGCAAAAAACCCGCACCCGCG